>CM029390.1:17064430-17121820 GCA_017165825.1 Hepsetus odoe
CTCTCTCTCTCTCTCTCTCTCCCTCTCTCTCTCTCTCTCTCTCTCTCTCTCTCTCTCTCTATCTCTCTCTCTCTCGCGCGTGCGCTGTCTCCCTCCTGGTCTCCCTCACTACCTCCTTCCGTCTGTCTCAATCAGTTTCCCAGCTTTAAACATTGTTGCTGGGCACATGCTGTTCTTTTCTAGTTACAGAGAGTAAATAGACATGATGTATAACTGCAGTCTAAACTTTATTCATCCTACATGATTTTTATTTTTAGGATTTACTTATTTAGACATTTTGTCATTTAGACATTTAGACTCTATTTAGACATTAAATTCTTTACCAAAAAATAAGTAACTCATAATCACTGCAGTGATATTGATGATTTAATTTGATGCAGTGACATTGTTGATTAAATGATGATTTCATTTGGAGCTTATATCATTGATTTTGGCTATACTATAAATTATTCTGACTGAGGCATGTTTTTTAGATTTCTGTTATTTCACATATGATGAAAACATGAGCAAAGTGAATATATTTGCTCATATTATGTAATTTATTTCATACTTTTTAGGACAACAACATTAGCAACAAGTGTAAGAAACCCTGAAACACTGAAAAGGATTTAGTATACTTATATACAGTACTGTGCAAAAGTTTTAGGCAGGTGTGAAAAAATGCTGTAAACAGAGAACGCTTTCAGAAATAGAAATAATGATTGTTTATTTTGATCAATTTACAAAATGCAAAGTGAGCAAACAAAAAAAAATCTAAATTAGATCAATATTTGGTGTTACTACCTTTTGCCTTCAAACCAGCATCAGTTCTTCTGGCCCCCACAGAGCCCTGATCTCAACATCATCAGTGTGTCTGGATCACATGAAGAGACAGAAGGATGTGAGGAAGCCTACATCCACAGAAGATCTGTGGTTAGTTCTCCAAGATGTTTGGAACAACCTACCAGCCGAGTTATTTCAAAAACTGTGTGCGAGTGTACCTAGAAGAATTGATACTGTTTTGAAGGCAAAGGGTGGTCACACCAAATATTGATTTGATTTAGATTTCTCTTTCGATCATTCACTGCCTTTTGTTGATTGATGAAAATAAATGATTAACACTTCCATTTCTGAAAGCGTTCTTTGATTACAGCATTTTTTCACACCTGCCTAAAACTTTTGCACAGTACTGTACATAGATATGCATACAGGAATTAGTTCCTGTATGCATATCTATGAAAAAATGGATTGTTTTAGTCCATAAATCTAAAACACATTCAAAGCTGTTGTAAAATACATGCACACTGATTTAAAGTGACATGATTCACATTTACGCTCCAAATACTAAGGAAATCTGTACTAGAAATATGGCAAACCTTGACAGTTAAGCTACTTGCTTTATTGTTATTATTATTATTATTATTATAGAATTGCTTTATAATTTTTTCTAAAACTGCTTTATAGGAAATTAGAAGGTGACACTTAAATGTTATACAAGCTGTAATGTTTAAATGGTTTTGACACTTGTCCAGAAGAAGATCCTCAGCACCCTTTAGCCACAGAAGGTCATTGCTAAAATGGTTATTCGCTGATTGCTGTGGAGAAACATATTGATGGAAAGTTGACCAGAAGGAAAAAGTATGATAGCAAATGCTGCACACGCAACAAGGATTGCCACGGCCTTGGAAGGATTTTCAAGAAAAGTCCCCTCAAGGACTTTGGAGAACACACAGGATATGGATTACAGCTGGAAGATGTAAGAACCACCACAGACAGATATCTTCAGGAAAAGTGAAAGTGACTATTCTTGTCACTGTGATACACAGCATGGCACACAGTGAGCCAAAACAAACAACAGCAGGAGATTTTAAAACACTTCAGGCTTCCATTTGCTGACAAGCTTTATGGAGATGTCGATTTCCAGATGGATTAGTGTCTGCCCTTAGTACCAAATGACCATAACATTCCTGTGCTTGATTGGCCAGCCAGCTCACCTGAAATTAACCCAATGAAGAATCTAGGGGCTATTGTCAAGAGAAAGATGAGAAACAGACAAGTTGAAGGTAGCTATCAATGCAACCTGTGGTTCAATTAAAAACTGTCACAAGCCAATTGCCTTTATGCCACTGCAATGCATGATGCAGTGATTGGAGGTAAAATAGCTCCAAGTACTGACAGTAAAAATGAACGTACTTTACAGACACTACTGTGTTTTAAATTCTTTTTTGATTGATCTTAGGAAATGCTCTAATAATTTAAGATTCTGGATTTGATAATCAAAATAATTTCCTTTTCATAAGCTATAATAATCACAGTTATTGAAAAAGAAAACTAATAATTCACTGTAGGTGTCCTGATTATGGAATATATAGTAGTTTTCCTTTTCACAAAAAAATGCCCTTTTTCATGTTCTTTTTTATGCTTCTCACTCTCTTCTCTCTCAAATATCAGGAAGTTGTCTAATATAACCTTTGTTATTTGGGGTGAACTCGCCAATTCATGATTCTTCAATCTAAAACATTTGGAAGCAAAGAACTGACTTGCTTTGGCTAACTTTGCACACAATTTTTGGTTGATATGACTCAATGGAAGAGTCAGTTTTGTGGGAGGTCCACAGCAGAGAATTGTTTGCCACCCAGCTTCGCTCACTGGGGCCTTTTCCCAGACCTTCAACTCAACACAACACTTAGAGGCACTTAGCTCGTCCGTTCACTCTGTATTCACACACCTTTGGAAAATGACTCTGAAGCAGCTTCCTCCTAAACCACTGCAGAGTCAACACAGGAAACATCTTGGCCTAGATGTAAAATGCACTTATTCGTCCAAACAGTCACCTGTGAAAAGACACTTCAGGTTGGGAAAGAAAGGGAAAGAGTGGGAGGGGGGATAGAAGCAGAGGATGTGGCAAATTACCGTTATTTATTTCACCCCCATCACCACTCTCTCTTTCCGTCCATGTCGTTTTCAATGACACTTAGGTGACAGCTTCATTTTCACACTTAAATTTTTCATTTGATTTATTTTCTGTTCATGTTGTTTCACCCCACCCCCTCAGCGCATAACCCCCCACCACCTCCCCCAGCAGTAGAGACTTAATTGTAGGGTTACCGGAGCGCATATCCCTGTATGCTAGGCGGCCAAACGGGGCTCTACCCTGTCATTTAGCAGCTTCAAGCACTGCTCAGCCATGGGGAAGCTGGAGATTTTCACGGCGGGCCCTGAAAGTGGAGTGGACTTGTCTGCCCCTCAGCAGGGCCGTAATGACAGATGCCTTTTAACGAGAGCACAGGGAGAGGGGAGAGGGGGGAGAGCCACAGGGGCGCTCGTCAACTTGAAGGGGGGTCATTTTTGTCACCAATGTTGGATTGACTCCCCCACAACTCCCTTGGCTGGCTTTTTTTTTGACTGTATGACTCAGTGTGTGAGTTGGTTTGATGTGTGTGCGAATGTGTGTGTGTTTACTGAGTTTTCTTTTATGAGAGTACAGGTAAAGACTGCGTGTCTGCTTGGTTTTAAAAATTACCATCATAGGAATTATAAGGAATAATTCAGCTAAGCATTTTAACAATTTTACAATTACTCCCAGTGTAGTTGATTAGCCAAGACATGTTTGCTGTCCAAATGTTGTTTCCATAAATTGGAACTGGAGTTGCAAATTGCGAAAAATAACTAATCGACTAATAACTAGTCAAAATTGTTTCCATAAACAAACCCCTAAAATGTAAAGTGCTCAAACCAAACTCAGTTCTTTCCCAGGGCTGACAGACTTTGTCTGTGGTTCAAGAGGAAAGGTTAGGGAAAAAAATGACATAACGTCTTCAGAACTGATCTTGTGGGATATTCCGGGTATGCAGTGGTTAGTGTCTACCAAAAGTGGTCCAAGGAAGGACAACTGGTGAACCAGCAACAGAGTCATGGCATCCAAGGCTCAAAGCAAGGCTAGCTCATTTGGTCCAGTCTTACAAAAGAGGTACTGTTGCAGAAGTTGCAGAAAAAGTTCATGCTGGATGTGAAAGAAAGGTGTCAGAGCACAGATTCCATTATAGCTTGCTGCAATATATAGAGCTGTGTGTGATGAAATCTACCCACTGAAGAAAGTAACTACAATGGACACATCCCAACTTAAATAAATCACTTACCTTGTTAAAAACCTTCACAAGGATAAGCTTTAGGAAGATGACAAGCCCAGGAAGGTTGTTGAATGTGGGTAATGTTCTGATGGCAGATCTTTAGTACTGACATGTCATATGCACATAACTTTAGCCACCTAGCTAAACATTGTGCAGACCTTCATAGCAACAGTTCTGATTAATATCAGTGGATAATTTCAGGAGATTTAAGCACCCTGATACATTGCAAAAACATTCAGAAATGGTTGGAAGAAAACAAAAAAGTGTTTAAAATGTGACTTGTCCTCCAAATTCCCCAGATCTCAGATCTCATCAATCTGATTCATGGAGGCCCCACCACCTGAAAGGATAAATAAACTTAAAGGATATGCTGCTGATGTTTTGCTGCTAGACACTTTCGTATATCAACAACACAAGCAACAAAGGGATTCACTAGTGTCTTCCCAAGACTTTCTGACCAACAAAGACAAATCCAAGAACAAAGCATGTAATAGTCACAATTGAAACCAGTGTAACTTTTTACCAATCAAACACATCTCTCATATTGGTTGATATTAAAATTCTTTTTTTTTTTTTTTTTTTTTGTTGAGAAAACACTGAATAACAATAGTGTGTTTGGCAGGATTGCAAAGTGATCCCAAACTTTTAAACGTACCACTGTGTGTATATGTTTTAGTTAATTAACTTTATAATTTATCCCCTATAACCTTCCAACACCTACAAGCTACTTTAGCCTTTTTAGATGAATTACTTGAAGTTTAGACACCAAACATGTTTTGGCTGATCAGTAGTCTTCATTTAAGGTAATGGAAAAATCACCTTCATTTTATGGTTATCTTATATTACAAATAGATGGAACTTTTAAAAGATTGTTTTAACACATTTCAGGATTCTCAGCCATTTCTTTTATTTACACTGTGCTCTAGTGATAAAACTGTCAGTAAATTGAATATGAGAGGTTCTTGTCTCTATCCTTAGGCAGAATGTGTGAGTGTATGTATGTTTGATGATTGTAGTTCAGGCTATAGTGAGCTAGGCAGCAGAAGGAGCCAGATGGCCCAAGTGAAAGCCTCCATTGATAGGACCTGTCCTCAGGCCCTGCTCCAGCTGCTGGAGAGCAGGCGGTGGGAGGGAAAGGTGAGCCTTACCTGCTGAGAGGACCAGAAACAGGCAACATATGTGTCAAGTTTTTCACATGAAGGAATGGAGCAATGGTATGAAGCTTGAAAACTTACTCTCTTGATTAGTTCAGCTAATGCACATTTCTTTATCCATAAAATCTAAGGAAGAAAGTCCTGGAGATGTAGTGCTTGGTTTTTAATAATTGGTCAAATTGATCTGTTTTGGCTCAAATTATTTTTTTAATTGATCTGCATTATCCATTAAGCTGTAAACCAGATGCCTCTATTTAAGCTCTAAGCTCAATTTATGACCAGAATAACTTTAACCTAATAAAAAATGACACCTGATATGTCCTTTGATCTGATCACTCTGAAATCAGGCGTTTTAACAAAAATTGACGGAGTGCTACAGTTTCTGATTAGGTTGAATGATAAAGTGCACCCACTTCTCTCTTTATCTATCTCTGTCTTTCTATCTCACTGCCTCTCTCTCTCCCTCTGCCGCACAAAAGCATCATACCATGTCTAATATGAAGTCGTCACTCAAAACCTTTGGAGAGCAGCCAAGCAGAAATCAGAAAACCTCTGCCGATCCTTTGATTTCTGTTTTGATTTCCAAAGGGGTTGGACTGATTTCATGAGCACGCTGTGCTTACTGAAAGACATAGATATGCCGCTAGATGACACTGGCAGATATGCACAGCATCCTAACCAATGCATTTAAATCAATAGATCAAAACAGAACAGCTTTGTGCATCAACTTTACATATAACTAAACATTATTGGCCCAAAATGAAGGCCTAGGTTTACATTATTTTCTACTGATAATGTACATATTGTTTGATTGCATATCCAAAGTGATTCATAGATGTCACTGAATAACTGAAGATGCAGCTCAGGTGAATTCCCAACATTACCTGCAAAAGTCAGTGACATCGTCTTTGCAGTATAACATTTCTGAGGACATTTTCAGACTCTGCTAATGCTTTGTCATTTTGTGGCTGGCTAATTTTGTGGATGGCTAAAAAGACTAAAGAGTCCACATAACCAGTTCTTCACTCTTACAGATTCTGCTGTTAAAAAGGATTATTTGAACAGTTAACGAAGAAGAACCAGCTTTGGTTCTTTGAGGAATCCTTTTACATGTACATTTACATTTACGGCATTAAGCAGACGCTCTTATCCAGAGCGACTTCCGTGTCCTAATTACAGGGACAGTCCCCCTGGAGCAATTCAGGGTTAAGGGTCTTGCTCAGGGACCCAGTGGTGGTAGTGCCAGAGGTGGGATTCGAACCTGGGACCTCTTGAGCCATAGGTCCATAGGCAAGTATCCTACCACTAGACCACCGCCACCTTTTAGGCCCTGTCATCTTGAGTGTTGCCACTAGCAGTAGTTGTTCCTACCAGTTTTGATGTTTTGAGACAGCACCCAAAGGCCACATGTAGAAAGGCCCCATCTGTTTAAAAAAAGCTTCCTCAGATGCCCCCCAGAGTTAATTGAAGTGAGTGATTTTCTAGCAGCTTTGTTATATCTAACCACTTCTCAAACATGTTGTCCTCCTGCCGGTTTGGTCTGTCATCCAACTCCATAACATAATGAATCTGTGAAGCAGACAGTAGCAGAAGGTGAAAGAGACCCCTACGATCCATTCAAATAATGAGATTAGTATGAAAAGGCACAGCCACATTCCTCACCTCCACTCTCCAGCTCAAGGTAGACTTTTTAAATGTTCACTGTGCTGGTCTTCTTCACTTTCTTGACGTTTATCACATACTCTTTGTCCCTCCCCTCTCCAGTGTCTTTTGATTTCTGCACGGCTGCTCTCTAAAGGCTTTTTTTGAGTGACGCCGTCACATTAGGTGTGGGGCGATGCCTTCATGCGGCAGAGGGAGAGAGAGAGAGAGGCAGGGGGAGAGAGAGAAAAAAGAGAGAGAGAGAGAGAGGTGGGAGCTCTTTGGCGCAGTAGGTAGAAAGTACCGTAATTATAGATCACACACACATATTGGGGAGGAGAAAAGAACCCCAAGCATGCGGCTCACATTTAAAAAGAAAGGCACAAATATAAAAGCAAGTGTGTTTTTTTTTTTTTTTTGCACAGAAAGAAAAGAAAAGGAGGAAATTGGGGTGGGGGGGAGACAAGCTTTGAGTTTGTAATAGAAGGTGAACAGCTTAAACTGGGCCAGAATTGCTTGTTTGTGACTGATGCATGAGAGGTTTTGTGGGGACTGTGTATGCGACGGTGTATGTTTAGAGCTCTGAGGAGATGATTTTTGCTTGAAGTACCAAAATCATGTTTGTGGTGGGTTGTAGACATGAGCTGGCCTTTTGGTAATACACCATAAAAGACATTTACTGTGCTGAGAGACTATAATAGTTCATGAGATCAGTCCAGTTATTTTCAGGACTTTAATTCCTTATGTCACACACAGGAGCAAAATACATTACTTATTCTGCCACATTGATTTTGCAATGTAAACTACAAAATCACCATTAATCTTTTGACAAGATTTATTTAGTTTTGGCAAGCATTGCTGTTAAACTGGGGCATTCTGGAAAATACTGGAGCATCTTTTTAAAGTAAAAGAAATTTTAAAGTAATGATCTGTTATATGATCTAATATTTTGTGGAAACAGCTGGTACTTTGTGCAGTTTTGAACAACATGGCACTGAATATTGATTTTCTCAGTCAGGTTGTCATTCTGTAGTCATCACCTTGCCCAAATGAAGAGTTCTGCGTTTATACTTGTTGGCTCATGACATTAAAAAAAAAAAGAGTGATAACTTTGACAATCACCAGTATCACACTCTTTGGTAGACCCAATTTCACAAGTAGCCATTCTGTCCTACCTGGCTGCACTTTTCCAATCAAACCCCCCCCCCCCCCCAAAAAAAGAGTGTGAAGCATATTTTCTTTAATTCCATGTATTAATAAAAGATGCTGTTCTTGATGCTGTTAAATATCTGATATGATCCAGGGGACCATTGGAGCATTCAGATCCCTGCTGACCTATCTTGTCATTAGCCTGTGCACTTGGATATAATGGGTCATGCACCGAGTCAGATAGTTCTGTCAATAAACAGAATAGATGAAGCCAAAGCATCCCACTGAGCACACACAGACCTCAGGGACAGGGTTAGTTACCTTGAGGGCAATGTCAAACAGCATCATTTCTTCATTCATCTCTTCTCATTAAATGAAGCTTTGGAGAGGCATGTGCTAAAACACTGTGAAAGGCAATGCACTGCACGCATGAATCCTGACATTGATTAAACAATAAACTACCTCAGAAGCTTCCAAAAAACAAATTAAATCAAGAAATAAAAAAAAACTTTGTGATTAAACATTTAGATTTTTTTTCTGCATATAAATTTTGAATTTAGACAAAATCTGCTGATAGCTTTTCACTCCAAAGGCCATTAGGTTTTCAAGTTTATTGACCATGGGAGCGAGACTACAACATGTTACAAAATACTTAAGTAACATTTTCATCATATTGATTCTGATTATGGAGCTGATTGCTACTTACAATGAAAGATTTCTTGGTGGTAAATGGTAGGGAATGAAAACACTAAAGTCACAGTGGGTTTTTTTTTTTTGAGAGCATTAAATATAAAAGCTCCCCCTAACCCTCTCCTCATTTAGTGCTTAAGATGTTTAAGTGAATCTGAAGGTCGTTGTTTATAGCGATGGCCATGACCAGCTCGCTCTTCTTTTTCTCTAAATCCTGCTCTAATGGCGCTAAGCTGCTGGTGGTTGGTCTGTTTGTAAAAGATTCGGAGGCACCTGCTGCACTTTTATGTCCAGCACTAAATGCAGTTTTAGTGTGTCTCATGGAAATATTATTCTGATCCAGCAGATCACCTATTATGGATTAAATTGGATCAGATATATGCATGCTCTATATAATAGTTAAGAAAAGGTTATTTGGTGAAAGGCATTAAATAAGTCATATATATATCTTCCAATAAAAATTAGCCCTTTAGCTAGGTTTATCCCCCTTCTAACATGATCCCATATCTGGTTTAATATTTTACCAATAACTGACTTATGTTTAAAGTCCTTCTTTTATAAAGTATGAAACTAAAAAGTGCTGCACAATTATTGAAAGCATTCAGTGTTTTTAGACATGAACACATTTATCATTAGATAAAAGATTTTTGTTCTGCAGAGCATTCAGATGTGTGCATGTGTGCACTTGTGTGTCTTTCTGTATGTGTGTGTGTGTGCATGTGGGTGCGAGCTGCAATTGACTCACGTTGCATATATCTATATGTATAAAGATGTGGGGTCAGATCCGGTCGATAGGCAATCTCTCAGCTGTAGCGGAAGTGATAGCACTATTTGGGGCTGGAATGGCTCTGCTCTAGTGGAAGGAAAGGCTAATCTGGTGCAGATGGGAGAAAGCCCAGCAGGTGTCCGCTGGTCATGCAACCTGTTCGGACATGAGCTCACCGAGCACGTCTGCATGCATACCATATCAACTGCTCTGTCCTACTCCCCCGTAGAAGCTTTTTTAGACTGAGATTTCGTTCACAACACTGCTGATAGCTCAGCTGAGGTTTACACTCTCATTTTTTGGTTTGGATGAATAGATTTTTTTTCTTTTGCAGGTTTAAAAATGGTCTTACTTTGTGAACCCTTTTTCATTTTGCTAGGAACTCTAGCAATATTTTCTAGAGTTTCTAAAAATATGCACAGTTTTTGCTGTTATATTCCTTAACTGGCCTGTAACAACAGAGGGTGTGAAATGTGAAGTGATTTATTAGCTTTCAAACCTTTTCTGGAGGGGTTGATAATTTGATAAGGAAAGCTCAACAAATGAACAAAAACTGCTTATTCCCTGAGGATTCTCCATCTGCCTAATTAAGCAGTAATTAGATGTCTGATCCAATCTTTCAGTCATCTTATCTCTGTCTTTAACCAGCCTCTCCATTACACCAGAACTCATCATGGTGAAATGAGTGGTACTTCATCATTGCTAACTTTCTTTAATAACAAGGTTAATCATTTATATTACTTTTGGGTTTTATCTGCCAAATCACATTTTTCCAAAACAGTAGCAATATACATTCCTTAAATGTTCTTGCCTTTGATGTATGGTTGGTTCTAAGCGGAAACCCTTTTGTTATGTAAAATTAAAAAATGTTCTTCATAATTGCATATTTTGTTTTTAAAGAGCCATTCGTTCAAATGTCGTACAACCTAAGGGGGATTCAGAAAATAATTCTTTGGGATTGTAAAGGGCCCTTTTTGGAACCTTTTTGCAACAGGTTTTCAAAACATTTTGGACTGCTTTTATTGGTTCATTCATCAAAGAAGGACAGCCTTTTTAAATGGTGTTAAAACTGTTTAAAAGAGTTTCTATTTTTAACAGCTGCAATGTGTTATTGTACTGTTTAGCTACACTTTTTACATCAAAGTCTGAAGACACCTTCACAGGTTCAGTGGCATGACTACTGCTTAGAGTCTGGATCAAGTGTGGTGTAAATAATAAAAAACATGCTAAAGCTCAGGTTTAAAGATGTTACTAAGCACTGAAAACCTCAATCTTAGTCCCCACCTCTGCTCCATCTTGCTCTCAGGTTGCTGGAAGCGCCTGTGGCTATAAGAGCTACCTGTCAGACTAAGTGAAAAGAGTGGCTTTGAGCGAGGAATTAATGATGCTTGACTTACATCCATTATATCTCATTAACAACAACACACAGCCCCCACAGCCTTTCATGGGAATCTCTCAAACAATGATAAAGATATTAGGTGCTGTTTTGGGGTGAAAGGAAGATAGAGATGAGACACTTGCCCCCTCTTTGTAAATTTCTCCTTTTCGCTATTGAAAGACATCAGTATAAGAGTTTCACTGTAAACAGTGTGGTACTATGTTTCTACAGATGGTATGGCAAAAACATTTATGTCAGCAAAAGGTAATCAGCAGTTCTGGCAGTATTGTTAATTTGCATGGTATGGTATTAATATATATTTTAAATGCATCTCCCATTATTTTAGCCACAGTATTTAATTACTTACATTTATCTAAAAGAATATCTAAAATATATTTATCGTGCATGATATTGTGCAAGAATAAAAATGTCTGAAAATAGTCAACTGAAAAATATACTGTAAAGGTTATACTGTAAAGCTTGTACATGTAAGCACACAATGGCTATATATTTATATATTGTGTTAGACATGCTGCATTACATGGCCAAAGAACTTTTGTATGTTTGTATGTTGCATAATCGATGATTATTTTGTGCTATACAAGTATGACCATCAACCTTTTTCAACCGGTGCTCAAAGTGAGCCAGCAAAACCTGCATACAGAATGAACTTCTGATAATTTTCTTCACCTGAATGGTTTGTTTCCTCAATGAATTAATCCTCAGAGGCAAGCCTTGAAATCTAGCATACTGTGTTTATTTCTCTAATTAATTATTTATGTAACCTTTATACAGAATGTCTATTAAGGCCACAGGTTGTTCAAGGATGCTCTGCTTACAAGAACTAACCCAAAAAAAAAGAATTTTCAGTGTTATTATGTAGTATCAGACATGCATTGCATGAAAAGCTCTTTTAAAATGCCATTGCTAAATGCCTACATAATTGGCATAAATGAGAATTATACTTCAAATTACATGCACAATGGCAATGAAGGACCCATCAGAAATGCACATATTTCTGGTGTATAAGTTTCCTTGCAGGGTAGGGACATGTCAACTTTAAAAAAGTGATTTGGAATTCATAATAAGATTGTTGTTAACATTCTTACTTTTTACATTAAGGAAGAATGCATAAACGCTGTTTTACTGAAACACTATTGTGTACGTGTCCTTTCATATCCCATAACATTTTTGTCGACTTTAAGGGTTACATTAAAAAGTTAGCACACAACAAAATCACACGTAAGTGTTCTCTCTCTCTCTCTCTCTCTTTCTCTCTCTCTCTCTCTCTCTCTCTCTCTGTCATCCTCCTTCATTTACTCTGTCTCTCTTGCCCTCAACCCTCCAAGACATTCAATCCACACTGACCTTCATGTGCCAGCCTTCTTGTTTGCTGACCTCATCAGTGTGCGCTAGATACCACCAAACCCAGAGAACAATCCTAGTGGGCACTCAGCTCCTAAATGAGGACCAAAAAGTGTTTGACAGCTGTAACCTAAGCCCTGAGTTGGTGCTGTGCGAATGGAGGAGGAGATGGCTTTTTGACAGAGGGTTAGGACATTAGTCACACTCTCTGCTCTTGTGGAACCAAACTGGGGTCAGAGGACACTCAAGATATAAACTCAATCCAGGCCAAAAAAAATTGGTACGTGCACTTTTTAAAGTTATATTAGCAACCAGAACATAAAGTTAGCAGTTTTTTTTAATTGACAATTTAATCTAGACATTATTGTACATAGTCACTAGCCATCTATTTGAATTACATATATTGGATATAAATGCACTTTTAATTACTAACTGTAGTCCAGCTGTTGCTGCACAGTTTATTAGTTCTGACTGATCCCCATCCATCAATGAAAGGGTACCACTATAGGACCTCAAGTGACAAGATATAATTTGGGTGCTGGACCATTCTAAGCTGAATGTTGAGTGATGCTGAAATTTGGGAGCAAGTTAGACTTTGTTGCACTGGATTTAATGAACCAAGAATGGATTTGTTTCTGGGAATAAACTTATATTATTGTCACAGCACGGTCTACCAGCCATCCAGAATATGCAGCTAATAATGATCATAGCAACTTGCTACTGATGGAAGACTAGGGGATGTCTAACACAAACTGCTTGTGTGGAAATCCCATGGATTTTCAGAGTTTCCACCTAGCACGAGCAAAAATGGAGTCAAACATTATCAAGGTCAGCAATCTTTTCCTCCAGGGCACATGTGGGGCCATGGACAGAGTCCTAGTGTTCACCTGCTCAACAGGGAACAGGTAGATGTAATCAGGCTTGGAGATCAGGCCATCAGATTACTCCCCTGGTCACTCACTAGGGCAGTGGAGAAGTCTCTGATTTCCTTTGCATTATAGGAGTTATCTTTTTGTGCTAATCTCAGGTCAGTTTCACAGTGTCATTTGTAGTGTTTAGTATTTAGTTATGGTAGAGATAGGAGCAAGTCTCTGATCATCATTTAAATTAAGCTTTACTGCTCAGTCTGAACCTCACTGGGGCACTAACCCTTGTGCTGCATCATTATAAGCAGTATATTTGCTTATAATGAAAAAAACATCCTTTTTTGCTCCCAACCCTTTTGATTATATATTGCACCTCTTCCGTAAATGTTATTTATTAATTATTATTCATGTACAATTTTTAATTAATATTCTTGAAACTAAGCCATACTTTAAAGCTTGTATAATTAAGGAAAATCTGTTATTATGACTTTCTGAATGGGTTAAAACATTCAAAAACAGGCTTCTACAAACTTAAGATGATTATTTTTAAGGCAAATGGTGAATGACACTTTCCCCAGTGATAATATTTAAGTTACTATTTAAGAAACATTTTGTCCAGTGTAAAGCAATAACACCTATTTCTGGCAGTCCATTCAATAATTTGAGTAAAAATGTTAGAAGATTTATGTTTCTGTATGGGTTATTGTTTACTTCCTAGTTTTACTCTAAGAAGTGCATTACTATACATTATTTGTCTAGATGATGCATTTGCCTATAAAGCATTTTGGCACTCACCATAATTTTGTTAGATCCTGAAATATTAATATCAGCAGCATTAAAGTGCTACAATTTCCCTGAGGTTGAATATTGCATCCATTCTGACTGTTAAAAGTTTTGCTGAACTAGAGCTTTTGTTACTTGAAGCAGATACATTCTTTAAAAAGGTTTTTAATTGTTTTTTTTGGTTGGGAGACACACTCAAGAAAAAATCCTTTCAGAAAAAAACCTTTATTGAATTCACCTGTGCATCCTATTTACAAAAAACACTCACTGAAAGTATTCTTTAGGGAACCGAAAGTTGTTCTTCCATGGCATTGCATCAAAGACCGTTTAGAGAAATGGGACAGTTTTTCTCATGCCTTGACTATTTCTTTCTTTTCACAGCATCATCAGACTAGCTGTCTCTACCTTCCCAGCAATAACATTCTTATCAATCAGGCATGAGTTGTCATGCTCCTTTTTTCTCTTTGCCTCCTGCTGGGCACACTAGGATTCCCGATCTAAATCCTGCCTAAATGCTCATCTAGAACACTCTTATGTGGACTGGAGTGTAAGTCTAGTGTCAGCTATTGACCAGATCCTGAATGGGGGCAAGTGTGTAGTGGGAGAAGAAGGAGTGAGGGGCTAAAGAGGTCTCTAACCTCTCGCCAGCTGCTTTTGCTCTTCAATGGCTTTGGCCTCCACCACACCCTGGGGTGGCAATAATGCAACACCAGCTTATCCCAATCAATATGTTCATTTCTCTTGTGGGGTCTTTACTGAGTCCCCAGTGTCCTGTAGTTTGTTTGCCATCATACTTGATAGCAATATTTGTTTGAGCTGTTTGTTTGAAATTGAGTTGTTGAGCTTGTATCTTAGTAGGCTTCCTGCTTGAAAGGAATGTGAAAAATTGTAAATGGTCCATGAACTCACATCAGAATTTTTGTGATTAAAAAAGGTTATAAATTGATTTAAAAAGGACATCAGTGAGTGATATACATGACACGATTAGAACCTATTATTTTTACTCATCATCTCTTTCATCAATGAAACTTTCAGTGGAGGATGATGTAAGTAGATTTGATTCCAAGTCATTTTATTCCACCTCTGGTCCAACAGAACTGGTCCATTTATCAATGTTAACAGATATTTTAAAGTCAATATAAATAAAGCTAAAGCCACGTACTTGTATCCTACAAAAAGTGGCTCTTTAGAAAATCTTGTTATCTTTGTAACATTTATGCATTTGTAACATTTATGCATTTGCTGCCTATGATCTTCTATCTGTGCGCGAGTATGTGTGTGTGTATGTGTTTGTGTGTGTGTGTGTGCGTGTGTGTGTGTTTATGCTTCTTTCTGAGAAGGGTAATGAACATGGGTCAAATATATTGGGTTGTGTTGTGTGCATGTGTTCATTTGTTTGTATGCATGAATGATGAATATACTTTTGTCCACATTTGAGTGACCAAATGTTGATAAGTGACATGTTTGCTCGTGTACATTCTCCATGAGGGCTTAGATGAGACGCGCATAAAGAAGCCCTGCCAAGTGGAAAATGATGGTCAATAAAGTGCTCTTCAGATAAAAGCAGGCCAAACGCAAGCCTGAGAGTGCCTTAGCAAGCCGTGTGGGTCCCATCTGACATCAGCATGTTCACAATGCCTCCACAACCCTTCAACTCCTCTCCCGCCTCTTTATAAAACAATCACAACAAGTGGAAAATGCATGCGTTTCATCAATGGCTGTAAGCTCTTGAGTATTCAGGCATTTCCAGATGGGACTCAGGAGATATCGGAGAGACAGTCTGTTAAAATCACGTGTTTTTAAATAATTAGAGAAAGAGAGAGAGAAAATACCTGTGGTCTGAAATAGACTTTTGTCAGCCAATTACTGCAAACAAATGAGATGTAACATAGAAAGGAATAATGAATCCACTAAAAGGACATTTCGCTTCAAAATGAATTGACTTCTTTAGAAAACTGAATACCAACTTTAATAAAGCCCATTAGGAGAAGGCTAGGAACTAATAAAAATGTTTATTTTCATTTATCTCATTCATGTTCATGTAGTTAGGAATCATTTAACTCTTTGTTTAATTAGAAAGTATTTAGAATGATTTAAAATCTTACATATATTTATTGGGTTTTTTTTACCCATGCAATATTCAAAACACTTTTTTGTGGATGTTCTTTAAACTTGAAAAAGATTATTCAGGCTCAGACATTTCAATTACAAAAGTGATTCATAAAAGAACTCTTTTTGAGAGTTGATGATTGATGAGATATTGAGAGTACAGATATAGATAGACTATTAAAGATTTGTTTCTTGTGGGAAAAATCGGGTATAAAGTTTTATGGCCCTTTTTTAAACCTCATTAACGTTTTACAGACAACGTTAGTTCATTAAAGACATTGCTGCAAAGAACCAGTTTTAACTTTCTTGTTTTTCAAAAGGGCATGATGGTTTTTCAGCATATTAGTCAAACTGTTCATAAATGGTCCCTGGCTTAGATGTAAAGTTTTAGAAAGAAAACTGGTTTAGATCCTTAGAGTTTCTTTTTTTTCCCTAATATCTCTTTTGCAAAAAATATTTCTCTAAATGAACCTCCACAGGAATGTACTTTTTGAAATCAAAAGTGGTCCTTCTATGAGATAACTTCAAATAACACTTTTGGCACCATTATTTAAGTGTGCACTATTTTGCTAAATGATACACTGGAAATGTAATTACACAGATGCTTCTGCATCATTCTGACATTTTAGCTATCTACAGAGGGTTTATCTCAAATGAATAACAGGTTGAGGATTTGCTTGAAGGTGTTATTTTGTCTCTTCACATATCACCCTGCTAAAATAGCACAAACATTACTTCAAGACATTTGTTTCAGCTGTGAAATTATACTGCATACACTGCAGTAATCACTTCTATATTAAAAGAAAAGTGCTCACTAACAACCCAATTTTGCCTCACATTTCTCTTGTGTGGATTCCCACTCTATAATCAGCATGCGTTTTGCAACAGATGGAGCAAGAAAAAGCGAGCTGGAGAGAAAAAGAAAGCAGAGAGAGGAGAGAAAGAGAGGGAGAGAGAGGATAGAGCGTGTGGGGGGAGGGGCCGGGGCAACCTGAGGTCTCCCATGTCCCAGGCCCAGAAAAAGGAAATATGGGGGAAACATGTGTAATTTTCACCACAGGGTTCTGGGTAATTGAGTCATTTTAAATACAGATACGTAGACGAATAAAAGCGAAGAGGGAAGGTAATAAGATGGGGAGAATATGCTCAAGAGATCAAATTGAGAATTTCTTGCAAGAACAGCAACTGTTTTCTTTCTTTTCATCATAGAGCGCTTTTATGTATCATTTCAGCCAGATACCTATCCTAAGTAATTTTGTTTTCATTTAGCTGTCTTTGTAATGCTTTCCTTTTTTGTCAGAATGAAGATGATTTGTCTCCTATGGCCTTCCCTCGTTTTTGGGCTAGATTTCAGCAACCGAGTGCTTTTGTGACTGGTCTGCCAATACACTTTGTTCTGACTGGAAATAGATAAGCTGTACAAATACATAAAAAGAGGTATTATTGGGTAAAAAATGTTCTCTTTGCCACAATTTCAAGGCCACAGGTACATCTCTACTATTATGTGAGAATAGGAGAAAAGATGAGTTGACTGATTTCAGTTATATTTTCTTTATTTTTAATGATTCATTTTATAATGCTTGACATGTTTGACCATTCATCTGGTCACTAATAATGTGTCAAAGTGATCTAATAGGCTCCAATCAGCTCCAGTTGTGCTACTTTCACTCTAACGTCAAATAATCAAATCATTATATCATAGTAGAGTAATACGATATACCTCTTTATACCTCTTTTTCCAGGACTAACCACAACTTTCTCACACACACACACACATGCACACTGCTACAGTAAGAATGTATTTCTTATCGACACTATCTCTCCCATTAGTGCCATCTGGGCCTATAGGCCAGGTGTCTGACCAGGGCAGGTATAAGGTCAGCCCTTTCAGGGACATCACACCATGGGGTCAGTGAAGGAGCTGCAGTGAATGCATTCACCCTGACACAGGGGTTAGGTTTCTGAACGGCAGGGTTGTGGTCAAGCCTCCCTTCCAAGTATCCATTAGAAAGCACACTGAAAAGGACATTGTGTTAGCATACACGCTCAAAAGTCAAGGTGTCTAAAGGGTTACTTGGATTTGATTCTCATAGTACAACTATGTATGGCTGAGTATTTCCTTGACTGATGCTTTAAAGCAAGACTCAACTGTCTATCATGCTCTCTCTTCAGTATCTAATATGTAGCCAATTGCCATGGTTGCTTTTCCCAGTAATTAGAAAATGGTCATTTTTGTCACATTGAGTTTTCTAGGCTTAAATTAACTCAAATGAAAGGTGTTTAAGTTATTGTCTGTAACTGACCATATGCTCCAGATGAAGCTGGTAGAGATTATGATGCATGCCTTTAAATAACGATCCACTAAATGGTTCTTTAGGGAATTAAAATAGTTCCTTCCTTGTGTAGAGTGGAGAAATTCTAAAATCACATGTGTTTTTTTTCCCCCCAGATCAAAGGTGCTTCCAGGTAGCTATTTTTCTTTTCATTCTATTATTACTACTCATTATAACTACTACTCATTATACATTATTTAAATGACACTAGGAAACTAGCAAAATGATCAGATGCATTTGTTACTATAAAAATATTTGTAGCATTTCTGCATTGGGCTGAATATTTTCTGAGAACTTATGAAAATTTTGCATATTTAAGCAACTGACAGATGTCTAAATTGAGAGTATCCTCATGCAGCACTCAGGAACAATCAAGAAGCAATAGCATTAGTAGATGTAGACAGTATTTTCAGTCGGAGCATTATAATGAGACTGAACTGTGACTCACTAAATGTAATATTATGCTGTTGCTTAGGAATAAGATCTCAGATCCTCCATGCTTGTGTGTGCTACAGGAATATGATAAAATGCACATTGCTAAGTTACTCAAAACTGTCTAAAAATGCCCACATATCTGCATCCAAATGCAATCTGAGGACTGGTACATTTTTCATTACTTCAAACACACTTCATTGCTTAAGAAATATCCTGTTGGGATCATTGCCAGTTTTGTCATAACTAATCACATTTTAGAAATTCTTTTCTTGCAGACCTGCTAAACAAGCCTTTTGCACTTGCACAACAAAGCCAAAATACAGATAAAAGGAAAAGAAGCAACAGTTGGTGCCCAGAGACTTTTATTTATCACACTATGCATTGAATGTCTGCTATGCTGAAGTCTTTTCAGAGCAAACATTAAAAAGACCTTGAAATGGCAAACATTTGGAGAGTGGAAAATCAGGGCCTATTCGGGTAATGGGTGGTGCTGTGTGAGGGTATTGCTGAAGGTCTTTATGGGTGCTGAGAGCTGTAAGGCTTAGAGCTTGCCAGCCTCAACCCTTCCAATACTACAACCTCCAACTTCTATCCCCCACACCCCCAAAATGGAACATGGAAAATACATAGCATATGAAAGATCATAAGAAAGAGAGAAAGTCAGAGAAGAGAGAGAACTTAAGAAAAGCAGGCAGTGGATAAGAAAGAAAGAAAGAAAGAGAGGGACAGGGAGAGTGAGAAGAGGGGAGGAAAGAAAAGCTAGTGAGAGTAGGAACGAATGATAGAGGGAAAGAGAATGAAAGAAAAGAAGTCACCATTGAATGACAAATTCCATTGTGCACTATCATGGCACAGTCCTGCTGCTCTGCTAAGTCATATCTTTTCATGTATTAAGATTGCTAAATAGCTTATCTTGGGAAGATTCATACTGTGGTGGAGAGAAAGGAGAGGAGGCACTTTTAATGTGGCTGAAAGCAGAGCCAAGAGCCCAGTGGATTAACTTCAGATTGGACTCAGTGTGAGGAGACATAGTTTAGAATTTAGGATGAGGGCTGCTTCAAAGGAGAGATTATAGAGACAGCTCAGATCTTGCTTTTCACATTTTCCCACCACTATGCTACTGTAGAAATTCCTAAACAGTAAGTGCCCTATCCCCTTCTAAGGGCTATTATAGGATAAGCTCCATCTAAACTTGATGAGCAGCATGTAGTGATAGCGTGTAAGAAGGGGTTAAAATTCAGAGATTAATTAACTTGGTGTCTGCATTAAGTGTTTACTCCCAGGAAGCAAAATTATCCACAGCATTTGGCAAAGTTTGGCCAAAGTTTGGCAAAGTTTTTTTTTCCTTGAAATTTGACAAATATTTATTGAGAGTAAAAATTGTCCCCAGTTCCTGGCTAGGCCTCTCCTTAATGACTGACAACAAACACCATCAAGGAGTAAGTGATGGGGAAGAGAGCTTGAACTGCTGTGGTCAGGGCTTTTCTTGCTATAAGCAGTATTGTTGTTTATGACCCTAAGCCTTGGGCTTTACTGGTGAATAAAAAAAAAAACATGATGTGTAAACTTGTTAAAGCTCAGCTTCAAAGCTTGTTTTATTTACATGTACTTATTTGAGGATAATAAAAACAGTAAATTTGGTCAATAAAATGAAGAACATTTTTTAGGTTTGCCTAATGGTTAGTAAGAAGCTTAATTTTTATTGAACAGTGAGTTAAAGATTAAGATTAAAACCTTTTCCTTGGAAGTTTTGGATGTCCTATTAAGTGTACCATTTGCATTTATTGCACTTTCTTGTGCTCAGTAACCAAATTAAGATAGTGAGACAAGTGGGATGATCACTTAGAAACAGAAATGGCCTAGGCTGAGGTGCCAAGTGGTATTTATTCCATCATTGGAAAATTGCCATTTTGTTCTCAGACAGTCAACCAGGAACCAAGTGTGTTCATGCCTCTGAGTGGGTAAGATGGCCCTCCCTCTCTCCATCCCTTAGTGTGATTCTTGCCAACACAAGCACTAGTTAGCTGACATAACAGAATTAGTGTTATATTTATGTCCTCCTCTAAGCATGTTGAATAGTCCAGTTTGTGTTGTGTTTACAGCAATTCTAAATGAGGTGGTGGCTGCCATCATATGAAAGCTTGTGCTAGCCTTCATCTTCCCACCTTGGTAGCATCACAGGTTAGGGGGAGACTTGGCTAATTGGAGGAACAGGCCATGACTAAAATTGGGGAGAAAAAAAATGTCCTGGCTATGGTGGTGTCTCAGAGGTTTTATTTTTACTTGTACTATTCTGGTTTGCCCTCCCATCAGAGGTTTTTACCCCAAGTCTCCATTTATCTCCACAGGCAAACTGCTCCATCTTCATGCCATCTTAACTCAGCTGTGCTGCCAGTGGTCAAGCCCTAAGACTTTATTACTTATTTCACTTTATATATCTTGGTTGTGTGCTGTTCTCATGAAAAACAGAACTGGCGCTGTTATGCTGTTTCCAGGACCTTCCAGCTTTCTCCACCCCACTGCTGTAACTCAGCTTAGTGTGACGCAGCTTACACTGTCAGCCCAGCTTGCTGTCTCATCTGTCAGCGACAAGGGGCTACAGCATTCACCATTAAGTCTAGCTGGATCTATCATATGCTCTGGCCAACCGAAGGCTGCATTAGGCTCCCCGACTGAGAGTCTGTTATAGAAGATATTGACAAAGCCATCTCATTCCATTTTCATCGAATCAGCCCTGGGTCATTACACTTTCAATTTAGTGCTTTGGCACCACAGTCGCTAAATTTGTTTTTGTATTAAGTTTTTTAAGGGAGATGAAAAGTTTGATTAACTTATGATATGATACAATTTCTCTCTCTTTTTCTCTTTCAACTTCTGCCTCTACCGTCACAGTAGGTAACCAGCTTGGTGCTATGATATATCAAAGGTGAGAGAAGCCAACTCTATTTACCCAATGTACAGACAAACTGTAAATAGGTATTGACTGAGACATCTCAATCCTGCTCCAGAACACACACAAACACATGTTCACCAACCATATTGCCTCACTATCTATCAATGTGTGGTCACCTTTCAACAGAATATTGCCAGGCTGTTTAGACAATGAAATGTCTTTACTGCACTGCAAAGCCATTCAGTTGAGCTTGCAAGGCACATGCTTGTTTCTTCAACATTTAAATATAGAGCTGCTACTGTAGTAGGTAATCTTAACATTAAATTCAGAGAATAGCTAATGCTTGAAGCCGTAGATATTGTCAGAATCATCAGAATTATGTATAGTTTTTCTGGTTTTCATTTCTGTATTTCTTCTTTTCGACAGGTATAATATTGTATGATTGCTTAGTTCTGGGAAGAAACATGCTGTCAAATATCTCAGGAGAGCAGAATGGTAAAAATCAAGACATGTCAAGAACTGAGGTAATTGAAATAGGAGTCATCCAATGTTCCATAGAATTGAGTTCCTCTCATCTTTATTATGGGTGAAAAGTGCAGGTTTGTACTTTATAACTATACGCTGACTTTTCTCAAGTCAGCCTTGAGGAGTGTGAAAGGCCTTTATTATGTTAATCCTTCTCAATATGCAGATTTTTTTTCCATTTCACCTCTTGTAAAGGAAGTCATTTTATGGTTGTATAATGAGACAGAAGCACCTGGGTGGCCATATCTCTCTTTCTTTCTCTCTCTGTCTCAGTCTCTGTGCCTGGAAGGTTTTGCTCATGTATATATGGCTTTTAAAAGTGCCATTGGGTCCCTACGTAAAGTGCCTAATGAAGGGGATAATGCATTTAAAGTAATGTGACATTAATTGTTTGAGGTTCATAATAACAGCCCTCAATCATCTGGAAGATTGCCTCTGGCTTTTAATGAGAGCCGTTTTCAAGGCGATGGACTCGAATGAGGGAATGACAGAGTCAAATTAGCTGGTTTGCCATTCACGCTCACTCTATTGCCTGCTATTTAAAAGTCATTGACCATTTAGGGATGGGCCATTGGTCGCAGTGAGCGAGCAAGATGCACTGGCACTTGTGTTTGTGTTTTCCAGGGTCGAGGATGGATGGCTGGGCGGCAGCTCCACCTATGATAATGCCTAAAAAAGCAGTAGAAATGTCAAATCCCTTCTGTGTGGAGGAGAATGGGGCAAATAGAGGTGGTTTTCAGCGGGCCCCATCCCTGCATTAACATAAGAAATGGGCCAATATGGATGGAAGTCAGCCGGTCTGGGTGCTGTCAGTGGAGGCTTTTGGCCACGAGTGATTAATGTCTTTACGATACCACACGCAGCCAGTGCCATGGCCGATCCACATATATCAGCCTGTGCTTTCTCTCTGTGGTGAGCTTACTAAAGCAAGAGCTGTCCAACAACCTGCAGCATCTAGAACAGCATGCAAAGACTAATGTTTGCAGATGAAATATTTATGTAAAAAAAATCTCAAAAAATACTATTTAAACCAATCTGGGAGAAGAACCACTTTTGATTTAATAAAGCCGGGAAGAAGGTAAAGGATGTTTTTACTAGTGAAGAACCATATGTTATAGGGAATTTTATCTTTTAGAATTAAGCCTCTAAGAACTTTTGCATCAACAGATGCTAATTAAAAGAAAGACAAGAGTGATATAGTACAAAGTTTTTTTAATATATAAATCTGGTTCCCTCAAATACTTTTCAATGGTCCTTTAGCAAACCATTCTTGTTATGGTGAGGTGCTAAGACCCTCCTCATAATGTAAATGTTTTACGCTAAGGGTTACACCAGGAACATTTATTTCAATGAATGGTTTTCTTAAAAGCTTACACAAAGCCTCGTGTGATAAAATCATAAAATAAAGAATGACAAAAATGGTCCTTTGCAATAATCCCACAGAAGAACCAGTTTTGGCTACTTCTAGAATTTCTCAAAGCATAGTTCCTAAATGAACTATTTTTGTAGATATATTTTGGAAATAAAACATTTCTAGGTCTTTCTTATTTTTACGTCTTGCTGTTTTAACTGTTTTTCTCATCTAGGAATCTGTACGTGATAATTGCTAATATGCTTTGGGCTCAAGAGCATGCTCACTGTTAAATTAATTGCTGGATTTCAATTATTGCTTAAGTCTTGATATGGCAATAAAAGATGCCACCTGACATCTCCCTCAGCTATTGCTATCAGCTTAATATAGCTATCACATATCACTTAGTTTTCAGCCTATCTTAATAACAACTTTGCAACTTTCTAAATTCCTTCACTCACACCAGTACCCTTCTTCCCCCTCTTTTTGGCTGCCTAAAAACCTTCTTCATTGAGAGTCTCTTATTATGTCCTCTTGCCAAGGCCCACTCCATGAATTGAATAGTCGGTGTCTTTATTTCTCTCATTCTCTGACTGCAGACCTCATAATAGGTTCATTAATGCAGAAGTTGCATTTGCTTGACAATGGGCTAGTGGCCTGAGGGTAGTCTATTGGTACCGGGAAAGGGCCAACAGTAGGAGGAGACTTTTTTTGCGGCCTTTTCAGCATAGGTTCACCAGGGGTCAACCGAGTGTCACCCGAAAGTGAACAAACATGTAATTGATGTTCGGACATCTCTGGCTGCCTCTTTTGAGGCAAGGCTCAAAAAAGGGGGCTGCTGTCTGGGCTTTGAGCGTCCTTGGCGTAAAAAGGGGAAACTGATTTGTGAAAGCGTGGGATGAAAAGAGGCACAATCTGCCAAGTCTGGAAAAAAAAGAAGGGGATACGCTTGAATTTTTCTCCTCTGTCTCTTGCAGAAATGGTTGTGTTTTGCCTGGTGGTTAATTGCTACCCCCCACACACAGGTCGTGAAGAGGGGAGGCATGCACTGCTGGTGTTCCTTTCTCCTCTGTACTAGGACCAGTGTCTGGTTTTGTCTCTGATTTTCATGGTATGTTAGGGAAAAATGTGGAGAGGAGTTGCAGTCCTTTTATCAGGCCATGTCTCTGCCGTGCCTTTTCTATATTCACTTCTGCATAACAACGGACAGCAATTTGTACACGAGAGAAAACATCTCGTATGAATGTATCATTCTTTAAAATAAAGGATTCTTTTGAGGCATGCCATAGAGGAAAAACTTTTAGTTTCCTAAATAACCTTTCAATGGATGGATCTCCATTTTGTTAAAAGGGGTGTACACATTCCTTTTAAAGTTTAGAGAACCTTTATTTTGAAGAGTGTAACTTTGTTTGCTTTTAAAAGCTAAATGGCTCCATCAATTTGCACAGAAAAGTAGCTTCATTTAATTGTTGCAAAAACTGACCTCGGATGTCATAAATGTTTTTTTTAGCCTTTCTGGGTTTCCTTAATGATGCTCAAGGGCAATCCGTTACAACCTCTAGAAACATTCTGCAGAAAAATTAAAACAGGCCTGAGGAAATTATTGCGCAAAAGGTTATTCTGTGAATAAGAGTTCAGCAACATAAGAGTTGTCAATTTTTCCTTCTTTGTTTTCAGAATATAAAGCAGGTGCATTTCCCAACAAAGCCCTCCACCTTGGCTACAAACCAGTCTGTATATGTCCCACGTGCCACCCCACTTTACCCTGCGGTCAGAGCAGAGATGATGTCAGCCGGCAAGCCCTTACCAGTAATTACACATCAGATGACAACAACTTAAAATTGATGTTCAGTGCAGGAGAGCTAAGTGGGCATTTTAAAAGTTAGAGACAGGAAACCAGAGAGAGGGGCCGGGTTATGAGAAAGGCAGCAAGGGAATTGCTGGGGCAGCTGCAGCGTATGCACACTATACTAATAGACATGAAGAAGCCATTGCTAAAAGCGCATTTGGCATCAATAGCAAATGAGTATTTATTCGGTAATGACCCAGAAGGTGTCCCTTAATTGAATAGTGAGAGTGGTGCCAAGCCGTAATAAAAGCAGATAGATTAGGGCAGGAAATATCTTCTTAAGTGGATCTGTAAATACATATGAACATGCATTTATTTCTCTGACCTTGAGCAAGATAACCACAGATTAAAAATTTAGCTGCTGATGGGCTAAATAGGGATTTTGCTTTTAGTTCTTGTAAGTCCTGCAAACAGTAGACCTCTATTGGCTGCCTTGAATATTGAATTGTACCTTCTAAGTGCATTAGGCATTAAATTGACATGTGCTGAAAAAACTTTCAATAAAGCCCTTCAAGTGTTGTTACTGGGGAACGAGAGCTCTTTTGTTCTGAGATAGCATTTGCTGCACTTTTGTCTTCTAAATGTCACAATTACATGGATGATAAAATTACCAGAGACTTCCCATCTCAGATAAATGATGTATAAATTGTGTAAATTGTAGGGGGTCAAGCAAAGCCATACTTTTACCTTTTCTATTTAGTGCTCTTATTATTAAAAAGGCTTCTCGGGTATTTTGAATAGCCTAAAGTGCATTTTCTTGTGTGTTATTGAACATAATGGTTGTTGTTTTAGAGCAGCCAATGTTTCACTTCTTCCTCCATTATCCTCCAATTCTTCACCTTGAATTTTGTGACTCCAGCATTTCACAGCCAAAGCTGTCAAACACATAAAAAATGTTTGATATTAATTTCACACCTTCTGCTCCTCAATGTAATCTAAAAGCGTTTATCTTTACAAATTTGATATTGCGAGTCCTACACAAAAAGCAAGGCATTTATTCAATGATTGTTAGAGTTGTAGGCTACCTGTTAATAGTTTGTCATTCAAATATCTATCTGCCAGAGCCAGGTTTTATTGGTCTATAAGTTATGCACAGAATTTGGTTTGAATTAATGAACTCATGGTTTTATCTGTGTTTTATATATATATATATATATATATATATATATATATATATATATATATATATAAAATATATTAATGACTGATATGACTGTGATTAGATGACTGAATGACTTGTTAAATCAAATAGAAGCAAAGCTTGTATGCAGCAAATCTACGCATTTCTGTTACGTTTTTGTCCTATATGCAAGTTTTGTCCTATATGCAAGTTTTTGAAGTCTCAAGCAACAAACAGCTGTATTATGTGCTGCCAGTTACATGCAGTGTGTGGCAAACAGGACCCTTAATGTGGAAAGCCTACCTGCACTTCAGTAAAGCTTCCTCTTTTTACTCAGAAAGATGCTACATTTATCTCTAATCTCATGTAAAAATAAAAGATACGCAGTGATGCAGCTGCTCTGTGACCCACCAAGCCCCACCCTGTGGTCCACAATCTGAAAAACACAGACTTGAATAAATCCTCTTTGCTTTAGTACCTGCTGTATGCCAACTGAACAGGTTTTCTTTTTGTCTTCATCTTTAACTAAGTACAGAAAATAAGCTCATTGTCTTTTGTAACATTAATATTGCAGGCATGAAGTACAGTTGCATGTCATTTATCTCCAGACCTTTTAAGAATGTTACAATTTCCTCTTCTGATGGGAAGCTTTCTATGGATGGTGGATAACTGCACATTTAGTTATGCACTGGTACCCAGTAAGGGCTAGCATGTTTTTTTTTCTTCACTTTTATTCCTGATCTTTTCCACTGTGGAGCAGTGAAACGCAAATTTTAATGTATTGACAGGGCCTTTGCTGTCATTGCCTTTTTATTTATTAATACTATTATATATTATGTATATATTTCTTTATAAATGGCTTTTTTGATATGATTATATTTTTCTTTGTTTTCTGATCCCTTCAGAAGCTGCCAGGGATGTGCAATATCATTCTGCAAAAATTTTTGCCCGACTACCTAACTGGACGACAGTAAGATCTGCCCTACAGTGAAGTATGGAGAAATTCCCTGAAGAAGGAGAATGAAGAAAAAATATTGCACTGCAGAATATTCGCCAACACCCATGACTCCATGATTTTGAATCTGGTAAAGCAGCAGGTGGGTGAAAACCTGCTTGGTGTAGTTATGAAACATGGAGAAACAGCTGACAGCAGAGTGATAGCTTTCTACATAATAACAAACAAAGGTGAAAAGAATGGGTTGTTTGAAGAAGTGATATATCTTCTTAGAAAAATGTTTAGCTCCTTAAGGAAATTTTTAGTTGTTTGAAAGTGACTATTCTTTTGTATTGTGAAACACAGCACAGCTCACAGTGAACCACAACAAAATTACACCTCTGCATTTTACTCAGACACGTGCAGCAGGGAGCAGCTATAGAAAGTGCCCAGGGAAGGTACCTTGCTTTGAAGGTACCTTGCTCAAGGCAACCTACCAGTCTTGGATTTGAAACCATGACCTTCTGATCCTGGGGCAACTCCCTAACCACTGGGCCACTGCTGCCTCTTTGGGATAAATTTTTTTTTCTGTGAAATATTCTTTAGGAAGCCAAAATCATATTTTTCTATAGATTCTCTGCAAAGCACTCATGACAGCGCCTTCATTTTTAAGAGCATATCTGTTTACTAAAAATATGTCATGATGACATGACAAATCCGTCCAAATTGAGCTTTGTCACGTCCACCTACTGAGAAAAGCCTGTCTCCATCTCCCACTGATTTTGTCAGCAGCTGTTTCCAAATGCAAGTGCTCTGTCATAGCTTTAAGGACAAAATATAAACCTAAACCTAACTGTGAGGAAAATATAAAACACCATCAACATCAAATAACACCAGTGTGACAGAAAAAAGGACACTTTTTTTTTTTTTGTTTGCTTGATGTTCCAGTCAAGCGTTCTTCAATTTGTTCCAAAACAGTGGAGCAGTTTCACACTTTTATGAACGTTTAAGAGTCTTAAACGTTTGGTTTAACAGTACACACACTCTTAAAAAAAAGTTTAAAGGAAGCTTTTTTTGAGTAATGCCAATTAATAACCTAGTGTTTTCCCTAAATATTAATGTTATATGATTTGATGATAGAAATATTTGAGCATTTGAAAAACCTAAAAAAAATTTTTTAAAAACTCATAAACACAAAGTTTAGTAGTTCTTTACATTTCTAAGATTCTTTTGCATCTTAGAATCACTGGTCACATAGTTCAGTTTAGAAGGAATTAAATGATCTGAGCTAAAAAAGAACACATACCCAGTCACCATGGACTTAGCTCCCATGCTGTGCTCCAGAGACTTATGATGCATGCTGATTGCTTAGCCTACAGGGCCATGCATTATTGCTCAATAATACTGAGTCAGAAATAACATGGAGCACTGGCACCAAATGTGTCTAATTAGCTCCCACTTTACTAACCATATCAATTAGTCAAAGGCGATTAAACCGCCCTGGTGGGTCTTGATTAAGGCTGCTGGCTGGTGGGCCAGGGGGAGGGAGACATGGCATATTCTTTCAGCCTGTCTTTGTCAGGTAGGTATTTTTAACCCTGACTTTAATGAAACACTTCACGTTTAAAAGAATGAGGACTTACAGCTGTGCAGGTGCAGTGCAGCCTTAAAAATAAAGGTGCCTGTATAGGTTCATGGTGTGCAGGAATGAAGTCTTTCAATAGGTGATTCTTTAAAGAATCTTTTTTAGTACAAAAGAAGAGTTTTTTCAAGTTTGAAGGACTTCTACATAATGTAAACTTCTACAACAGTTAAATAGTCATCATTAAGCAACAAATTCAAAACTTTTAATTTTTCATTTAGTTTATAAAATGTTATCTCTATCTATCTATCTATCTATCTATCTATCTATCTATCTATCTGTCTGTCTGTCTGTCTCTCTGTCTGTCTGTCTGTTTGTCCGTCCGTCTGTCTGTCTGTCTATCTACCTATCTACTGATGAGGTGTCTCATCTGGTTTAAGTGTATATGGTTTCACCAGTTCTAATGCATTTAATAGAAAATATAGTTTCCTTAGTGGTTCTTGTTTGAGTGTAAGGTTGTGCTGTCTCCACTTTATTTTGATGACCTAAGGGACACAGATAATCAAAGTACATGTCTTTCTAATTCAATCCAGTGTCTGATAAAACCCGATACTGGGAGAACAGTTGAAGTTTAGGGAAGTTAAGAGTACATTTTCTTGAGCTAAAGCTAAAGTTTCTATGGCACATCTGATTTACATAAATCTTATTTTAAAGCCCTCTATTTTGAAAAACAAAAAAATGGAAACTTTTATGGCAATGCTCCAAAGAAACCTTTTTTAAACCTTTATTTTTAAGAGTGCAGGACTGCAGTGTTGACATGACCAAGCAAGCAGAATTTAGCTGAAATCTTTTGGGGGATTTTTTTAAAGTTATTTTTCTTCTTGCAGAAGTTTTGTGTGCTTGATAATTAATAATAGTGCTGAATCTGCATTTTTGGGCCATTTTTATCTTTTTGCAGTGAAATGAAGCCGCTTACAATAAACACGACTGTCACTCGAGTGTTTATTTTTGTGTATTTGTTTGTTTATTTAATTCATGTATTGACAGTGGTGATTAAATGAAGGAAATCATACTTGACCACCGGCCTCTCCAAACACAGGTGCTTATTTGTACCCACTTCTCACCCCACACACACACACACACACACACACACCCTTTACAGGATATTGCTTGAAAGATTGTTAGGATAAAATAACACACACCCCGTTCACACTTTCATCCTTCCACGCTTAACGGCGACGATTAAGGGCCAATTAAGGCGCGCGCTAGCCAGAGACCAGATGCGCGCATTGAAATCGCGCACGTGCTGCAGCGCGAGTCCGTTTCCCCGCATAAAGCCGCGCTAAAACCGACGCTCGCCTTTATTATGGTTGAAAAAAATCGCATGATGAATATGCATAATACTCGCGCGATGCTGCTTGATGTCCTTTTGGCGATGAGCTCGGCACCGCCATGTGCGCGCGCTCCCAAGAGCGCACGGCTTTCTGTTTGCTCCTCCACTCCTCCTCTCCTCTTTCTTCTCCATTCACTCTCACGCCTGGGCCGGCCTGAGTGGGCCAAACCTGAAGAAACCTCTATTTGTTTTTTTTTCCTTTTTTTCCCCTTCTCCCCCCCTCTCTGTCTCTCTCTCCCTGTCTCTCTCTCTTTCAAATAATCAGCTGTGTGCCAAAAGTGTCCCCCTTGTTTTTACGCGTGCCAGTCACCTGCCGTCTGCCCCTCTCTTTCCCCCTTTCTCTGTTAAAAAAAGAAAAAGAAAAGAAGAAAAAAAACACACACAAAAAAGCAGAAGCTCGCCTTTCTCTCTCCACTCCTTTTGACTTTCCGCGCTTTGGATCCCCAGTGAGATTCAGACTGGGTACATATTGAGCCCCCCATTGTCTTTCAAGGGCTGTACTACGCTAATTAAATTTTATCCAGCCATTAAAAAAAACACCATTTCTCCTCCCAATTCAGCCTTTTCCAGACCAGCTCTTCTCTCTATGTTGCTTGGGTTGACCATAAAAAAAGAAAGAAAGAAAAGAAAAAAGAGGGAAAAAAACGCCATCCAGTGCGTTCGTTGAGTCAAATGAGTTGAAAAACATTTGCAAATCTCCATTATGGTGGGATTTCTGTCTGCCTTTTTTTCTGCGCTGCGCTAAAAGCCCCCGCAGCTTCCCTGCTTTGTGTCCCCGCCGAGAGCGTTACGCACACGGAGCTCCTCTCCTCTCCTCCTCTTCCCCCATTCTCCTCTTCCTCTCCTCCACTCATCAGCGCGCTTTTATTCACCTTACTTTTGTCCGCGCGCCATCCTTTGCACCTGAATTTTAGATCAAATGTTAATTGAAGTCTCGTTAGCGCCACGCGCTCGGATGAAAGTCTCCGCTTCCTTTTTCTCGGCTTTCTCCGCGCAAGGAACTTCTTAAGCAACTTTTTTCTGCCATCTTCTTAAACTGCAATTTGAAGACTATTTAATACATCAGCATTATTATTAGATTACATACTTAGCTATTTATTTCCGTTTATGTTGTAGACTTTAGTATTTTTGCGAACAGGTGTGTCATTAAGAAAAAATTAATGAATCGCCTCGCAAGAGACCCTTAATGAACTCTAATCGAATATTCGATTTTTCCAACGCACATGTCTGAGATTTGTCAGTCAATAGGAATGAAAAGGAGGAGTGATTGGTGTGGTAATGACCCTCATGCTTGTATTAATACAGAATAATGATTTTCAGAGCTTTGTGTTTCTGGTCAATTATAAGTGTGGCCGCTGAACTGCGCGATTTTTGCGCACATGTGTTGAAGACGCAATGCTCGTTTACATGTAACGCATTAATATCAGAGTAAATATGATATATATCATTATTAACAGGTCTGATCCACTGTTCCACTCACGTCGTATAAAGTTTGTCCAGCCAGAGAATACGTGATTGAGAGAATTTTTAACTTATTAAGGAACCAATAAATGAAGACAAATTTATATTTCTCTAATTTCTACATTTCTATCTTTTCGCCTCGGAATTTTGCTCTTTTTTCTAGGAATCCAACGACACTGCAATAAATGTTTAACTTCAATAAATATAAATCAATCTCAATGTGTGCAAATCCTCTCTAGTGGGGAGGGGCGAATACTAATGGGACAAAAAAGAGAAACCTGAAGGGGGGGTTGTTAGGCCCCCAAAAAAGCAGCTGTTGAGTCGTATAATCTTTTTTTTCGTGCCCTGCCACTCACCTACGCTCTCTCTCCCTCTCTCCTCCTGTCCTGGTCCCCCTTCTCTCTCCACATTTTTTGTTTTGCCCCTCCTTTTAGTCAGTCTATAGAAAAGACGAGTGCATGGATGTCAAATTGGCCTCAAAAACGCCGTGAAAGATTGATTTGCAGCACTTTTCATTCAAACGATATTAGTTGGGAGAGAGTTGAGTAGGAATAAAGATGTCCTCCCTGTTGGAAAAGAAGGGGGGGAGGTAGGGGGGCTGCCCATTTAAGCTCAGTCCATCAACCCTGGAAAAAAAAGAAAGAAAGAAGGGGGTAAGACGTGGGACTATTGAAAGAAAAGCCCATATTGCCCCCTCTCACAATGCTAAAGGAGTTTAAATTAATATCCATGAATATTAAATCACTTTGGCCTGAAAAGGAGCGAAAGAAAGATACACTTGACCCAGACAGCTTTGCATATTACTGAGCTCGAGTACATCATTAAAACCTGGTCTGGACTAATCAGTAAAATCTAAACATCATTAAAGTCTGCTCACCCTGGAAATATGCTTTTTATCTCAGCAGAATTAGTCTGAACTGATTTGCTTTAGTTTCATTTGGACATCGTTTTATAAGATGCGACTGGTTGTTATATTGATTGTGAAGATGAGGTTTAAAAAACAAAATGTAGCAAACAACAATACTAAATAAGTAAATAAATATTCTGCATTTGTAGATTTAATTCGTGTAGGGTAGTATTTGTGCTGCTTTGTAAAGTTAATTTTTTGGGCAATCTCCAAAATTTGCCATCATTCGTTCTCTCCCGTTTCGTTTTCTTTATTTAATGAATCGGTTAGTAACTATTTCGTTTTATTCTCGCAAGGTTTGCTTCTCCTTAAATAAATCTTTCTAAATGCACTGAGCCTATTTCTCCATTTTCTTCTTTTTCCCTTTGGTCAATTTCGTTCCTTAGGAGAGACGTTAGGTCAGTTTGTTTTTTTTTTTGCCTTTTTTTCTGTTCAGACATTTATCTGTCATCATTTTCCCCTCTCTTAATCCATCCCTTCAGCTTGTTTTTCACGCTGGAACTTTTATCTCTGCACGCGGGAGCGCGCGCACGGGCGTCTCCTTGTAATTATTGAAGCAAAAACGTGTTGGTTGGATTTCTTGAACATCAGCAGCCCCCCTCCAACACACGTACACTCATCCCACCCCCCACCCACATGAGTGGCCACTCAATAAAGAGCGCGCATGTGTGTGTGTATGTGTCTGCTAGAACAAGTGCAGCACACACAAGGGTGAACCTCATTAATAACTAATGACCACAGGTTGGACCTTACGCATATAAAGCCCTCCGGGACCCTGAGAGGACGATACACTTCTCACTCCCTCTCCTCCAAACTGCCTCTCCAGCCTTGTGCCTCCTTGCGCGCGCACTCCACCCCCAGTCTGCCAACACACGGAGAGGAAAGGAGATGGGCTCCGTGCTGCCCGCCGAAGCGCTGGCCCTCAAAGCTGGACTCAAGCAGCAGAGTCTGGCCCTGTCCGACATCATCACATCGGACATCCTGCACAGCTTCCTGTACGGCAGGTGGAGGAGCGTGCTGGGGGAGCAGCTGTACGAGGAGAAGAGCAGCACGGTCAGCCCCAAAACAGCCTTCACTGCAGAGGTGCTGGCGCAGTCCTTCTCGGGAGGTGAGTTTATCCCAAACTCCTTCGCCTTTGCTTCAGCTCTTTATTTCTCTATTTTTTGCACCAGGTGTTGCTCGTTTCTTTTCTCATTTTTTGTTTTGATTTTAAACCTTTTTTTTCTTTAGCGTCATTTATTAGGCTCTTTAAAACATTGTTTTTTTCGGGAAGGGTTTGCTTTTAAAAAGTGCCTCTTTGTAATCATTGGTTTGCTTACTTTGATTTTTTAACATCAGACGAAAGGTACAAAAAAGTGAACTTTTCAAACTCTGAGACCTTGAGATTATTTTTAAGATCTCAAACATTACTTCAGATTTTTTGTGTATCACACACATCAGCCCGGATGTTGCTTTTGTCCATTTAGTCCATCTCATTTTCAGCTTTCTGTGGAACCTTTTATTTTAATTGGACTAATAGATTGATTAATAGACTGATTCATGAACACAGCGAAAGTTCACCCTTAAAGTGTCTGGCAATATTTAGATCTTGATCCTTTTCTTTGGTAGAAAATTGATTAGAAGGAGAATGACTATGAAAAGTTTCACTGAACTCCAGCATGTGTGTCACTGAAACCACACAGTTGGGTCCAACTGGATTCGTCTGGTGTTCCAGCCTAACAGGAGCTGACTTAAATAAGGCCATTAAATTCATACGTTTGCAATGAGAGCAGCACTATAGACGGAGAAAAGCTCTATTATTCCCCAAAGCCCCTCATTCACGAAGCCACGGACAGCCTTTTCTTTCTTTCAGCAGCCTTTAAAGTTTGCTGTCCCGCCGTTACTGTACCGTGAAGACTAATTCTGTTGCTATTCACTCCATGTCAGGCACCTAATCTCTTTTTCATTTTTTTCTCCTATCGGTCTGAAATTCCTTTGCCATCTTTCCCTCTTATTCCCAAAGCCCTCATTTCTTCCAGCGCAAATTCATTGCTCCAAACTTCTTTAAAGGCTAAATTGGGTGAGGAATGAGCCATTGCTTTCAGAGCATGTCTGACCCGTCCCATTCAGGCCATAACTAATCGCCCCTTTCACTGCCTTAAAGGGGTATTTAACATTCATTTGGCTCGTTCGCGAGGCTTTGGGCTCCTGTTGCTGCTGCACAAGCGTGTAAAATGCGTTTAGACACCAATGTGCGCTAAAACACATTCATACCAAGGAATTCACGAGAGGATTTGCGTTTTTACAACCCATCATTTGCATGATCGTGCTCGTCTATCGCTATTTTGTTTGCTTACGTTGTACTTATTTATTCATGCAGTGTAATACTTTTAATTGGCCTTGCACTTTTGCCACGCACCTGCAAAACTTTACTCTTAAAAATGAAGGTGGCAATAAAAAGACTTCTGGACAGGACCACATTTGGGCCCCTTCCTCTTTCAGTTCTTTTTGGAAATGAGATTTCTGAGTGTTTCCACACGAAAACCAAGCACCATTAGGAGCCTGAGCCTTTCATTTCTGTGCAGAGGTGCAGAAGCTCTCCAGCCTTGTGTTGCCCAGCGAGGTGATCATCGCCCAGAGTTCTATCCCCGGAGAAGGTCTGGGCATCTTCTCGAAGACGTGGATCAAAGCCGGTACGGAGATGGGACCTTTCACCGGTCGGGTCATCAGCCCGGAGCACGTGGACCTCTTTAAGAACAACAACCTGATGTGGGAGGTGAGCGCGGCGCAGCCGGTGTCTGGAGCTGGCAGGGGAAGTGGGTACTGATGGCTTTGTGTGATGTCTGCACGTGTGAAGGTCAGCTTTTCTGTCGCTTTGCTGTCTCCAGGTTTTTAATGAGGACGGCACGGTGCGCTACTTCATCGATGCCAGTCAGGAGGACCACCGCAGCTGGATGACCTACATCAAGTGCGCCCGCAACGAGCAGGAGCAGAACTTAGAGGTGGTGCAGATTGGAAGCAGCATATTCTACAAAGCTGTAGAGGTAGGATGCAAGACGACTTGCTGTAATAATAATAATAATAATAATAATAATAATAATCATAATAATAATCATAATAATAATAATGGGAAGATAATGATGAGGATGAGAAGGATTTATTTTATTTTTGCTCACCTGGGTGTAGGTGTTTGGATAGTTATCTGTAAATCTTTATACAGAACTATTATTGATTATTCTGACATGTGTAACTTTTTTGGACTTACATACTAGAGATTGCATGTCTGTCCTTGAATGCTGAATGTGAACTTGTAGCTTCATTTCTATTTCGCTGTGCTATAGTATAATGACAATAAAAAACTTTCTAATTCCAATTGCTTCTTTTTCTTTTTTAGACAATACCACCAGATCAGGAGTTGCTGGTGTGGTACGGAAATTCCCACAACACGTTTCTGGGCATTCCTGGGGTCCCCGGCATAGACGAAGAACATCAGAAAAAGCACAAAAATGGTAAGATGCTTCATGATGGCTTCGGGCTACGACCTGTTCGGGTCAAGAAAAGTGAACAGCTGTCTGATCAGAGCTGCAATCTTGCCTCCGCCTTTTTAAGACGTTCTGAAGTAATTAAACAGCTGGTTATGGGGTCTGTTCTGTCTTTTTTAAGAAACTTTTAAATAATTGTTAAAACAGAGCTTCTTTGACAATCACGTGGTCAGGTTTAAAAACCTTTCCCAAGATAAACGTGTCACGTGTCATACTTCTTCTGACTGGCGCTGATTCTCCCTGTTCGTTGTGATCTGTGCTGCTTCTCTGTGAGAGACTGGCTGGCTGACCTCTCCGCTCTCTCCCTCTCCCTCCAGAAGACTTCCACGTGTGCGACTCTGTGTCCACGGGCTCTGCGCTGGCCTCGGCGGGGCGCATGCGCTGCGTCATCTGCCACCGCGGCTTCAACTCGCGCAGCAACCTGCGCTCGCACATGCGCATCCACACGCTGGACAAGCCCTTCGTCTGCCGCTTCTGCAACCGCCGCTTCAGCCAGTCGTCCACGCTGCGCAACCACGTGCGCCTGCACACGGGCGAGCGCCCGTACAAGTGCCACGTGTGCCAGAGCGCCTACTCGCAGCTGGCCGGCTTGCGCGCGCACCAGAAGAGCGCGCGCCACAGGCCGCCCGGCACAGGGTCCGTGGTGGGGCTGCAGGCTCCCTCCCCGCCTCCTCCTCCACCTCAGATTGCCGCGGTACCCCACCCGGCCTCGCTGGTACACCACATCCCTACCATGGTGCTGTGAACTGGCCACGGTGCTGAACCCCAGGGATCAGAACTTTTCAAGTTCCAGCAGAGCTCGTTGCATCTGTGGATGCTGTGTGGCGGCTCGCCGGGTTGCCAGTTTGTTGCTTGATGGCTGTAGAGGTAAACCTAATGCCCAGACTGCACCAATATGAACTCCACCCCAACATGAGGGACTACTCTGGATGGTGCATCAGTGAATAGTGCGACTGGCCAAAATGTCATGACTAGCAATGGTCTCATTAGAAAAGTGAGTTTCAGAGGCCAAGCAGATTTGTATGTTCATGTTGAATGTTCTCCAAAGGCAGGAGCGGCAGGGGATGCTGAGTGGAAGCCCTGTGTAGGGCCACTGGAAAAAAAAAGTGATGCATTGAAGTTGCTTAATTCAAATGGGCATTTTATCTTATCTTATCTCAGCTAAACTACAGCAAGTAAAGACAAAGACAAAATCAGTAAAACTAATTTGAGGCTTGTTAAAGGATTATTTGTTCATTTTTTTCTGGGTCCCTCCATTTTATCTTGAAAATTGCACTGAAAATAAGGATTACAGTCATTTGTAAATGTGCACATATTTCTAAAATGAAGATGCATTTCACTCACATGTAGTTGCACATGTATTTATTAGCAATATATATTTGGATCAAGCAAATTCATTGCATTGCTTTTTTCAGTGTGTTAAATCTTACTCATACAATAAGGGAGGAATGTCCAGAGTGGTGCTCAAAATGTGTATATTTATTTTTGCATGAACAGATAGTAATTTTCACAACCTCGAAATTACAGATGTTCAGACAACAAAACTTATGGCATCAAGACAAACGAAAAGTCCTCTGAGCACAAATGGTCTTACTCTGCCCTTTTATGGCCAGAGGCCCAAAAATGAACAAATTTGGGTAGCCTCATTAGCGCCACCCACTGACCTGCATGTCCCCTGGAGAGTACAGCCTCAGTATTGTAAATGAACAATGTAAGGTATGTAAAGTAATGTGAATATAATTTTTAAATTTACTTCCACAGATTACTGAACAGTCACTTTATTTGTGTATGTATGTAAAACCTAAAGTTAAAAAGGAATATTTGGCTCTATTATATTATGTATGGTATGTTTGCAGAGATAAACCTCTTTGAATATTCATCTTGTATGCTAATAAATGGCTACTTAAACACTTCCATTTGTCATCTAATGTGTAAAGATTGCTTTTAAGTGTCTGATAGGATAAAAATGCTGATTTTCTCAATTTAAGATACATGCATATATATATTTGTGTGTGTGTGTGTTTGTGTGTGTTAGATTTTTATAAACTTTGTAGCATTGGCAAGAATAATTATTTTGCAGCAAAATTCTTCATGTTCAGGTTGTTGTAAGTGTGCTACAGAAGGTTTTGAACTGTGCTCTGTGTATATAGCTGAAGGGCTCAATCAATATACTTCGTGTTATTTCCCAAAAGCTGCTGACCAACATGTCGACACAGGTCACTGTGTTGCACAATGCTGAAATACACAAGTGTGGCAATTTCACCTCTATCTTTGTTTCCACTCCAACTCGTTTTCAGCTACAGCATTCAGCTACAGCAAACAATAAAAAGTATTGACCTGGTGCAGCTTAGACTGATAAAATATTCAAATTAGCACAGGCTTTCAGTACAGTGCTCGACCCCATCATTTGCTGCGGTATTCAAAGTATCTTTATATAACTTTATAGACCAGCCTCTCCAGATGAATTCAAAATCCATACGAATTCAAATCTGATCTGTAAAGACTGTACTTGAAGCAACTGCTACTGGTACTAGTAATAATAATGATAATATTTTATTAATAATAATGTTGTCCTTCAAGTGACTTCATGCAAAACTATTTCAATACTTTACTTCAAACCTTTACAAATTAAGTGAAATACTGAAAATATTTTCTGTTAAAAGAAATTTTAAAAATTCTCACAGAAATGTTTGTTCAGGTAGTGTTTACATGATTTTCATTAGCTCAGTGTTGAGGTTAATAATCTAGACCAAGGTCCACCCTTCTGTGATTTTGGGAAACTCCTGCACCATGAGATTAAAGATTAACTGAAAGCAAGTAAAGCTGTGATGAACTCTTTCTGCATGTTGCCTCAGGCTTCATTTTGCACATTGGATCAACAGTAAATGATGGGTCTTTTATTTCTTTTCTGTGTTATGCATGTATTTTGGTGGACAGAAGCTCAAGACAAATCGTAAGTGTTTACTATATCAAATGGGCATTCTCCATTTTTACACCATTTAGAATGTTTAAAAGTCACAAATACTGTAAATTACAGTTTTGTTTAAAAGATTTTATTTGTTGCGATTCACATAAAAATTGCCACATTTCTGTGAGCATATATTAGTTTTAATATCCAGAATGCTCTGCAAAGATGTGGACATTCAGGTGCTGTATTAAAACAATACTGACTCAGTGCAACAAACTGTTTTCTCCTTTATAGATACCTCATCACGGCACCCAGACTGTGGAGAGTTGATGCTACTGAGACAGTGCTGGTTCAGTTATTTGGCTACACACAAGAAACCATAGTGGATCTTAACCTTAAGAACTCTTTGGATAAAGATGCCAAAACATATGCAACAGAAAAACTGAAGCTCAATGATCAGAACAAATACCAAGCTGCAGCTACTCTACGGGTACCAAAAGACACCATTATATACTTGCTTTACTTCTTTGTCCCTCAAGGGGAGGTCTTTAACACTGAAGACATGGAGTACCTGCACAGATACTTTCTTGTTGCAAGTGCAGTGCTCCCTCTGTGTTAATTCATATTAATACCACCAAACCTTACACATTGTTAACTGAAACTGAACATCATTAGTTTTAGTAACTTAAGAAATGTGATGAATGAATAGAACAGGTTTTCATATGGAAATCCATGTAATGATAAAAAATGTAATGATCTAGTTATTACTTCAGGTAAAAAGACTGCAGAAATAAAGAGCTAAAGATCGCAGTTGCAGTTTCAACAAATCGTAAAAAGTGTTAATCACTACAAAAAACAGATATAGCTTTGAGGCAATAAACCTTGGGTTCCCATTCCCAGAAATAGCCAGAATAATAGAACAGAAACCCACCAACTCAAATTGCACTTTTCAACAAAACTAAAGAGCAGCTGGTGTTTCCGTTCATTTCCAAGTAAAGTGAAAAACATGTTTTTTCAGTAGCGATAACAGTTAGGATGAAAAACAGTGGAATATTCCTTTTAAAATCAGCATTGTTTTATATAAAGGTTTGTCAGAAAGTAGTTCATTTTGGGAACCTTTTATTTTTCAAGTGCACTCACAGATTGCTGCATAGAATGTTTCATAGAAGGTGAGAATAATCTAATCCAGCATGACATCTTGAGTTAAGCTATGTCTTTGCCTTCAGATATTCCAGGATGTCAGAAAAGAAGACAAAGAAGTTTACCTAGAAGCTGTGTCTAGCTCCTTCTTCAAAAGTGAGAGAATCCCAATCACTCGTAACAATGGATTTCTCTTTATCCAGACTGACAAGCCACTGTACACACCCGAACAGAGCGGTTAGTGTGATGTGTGTCATGTTTATAACTAAGCTCACATTGGAAGGTTATTCACAGAGAAAAGATCAAAGCAGAGGTCATTTCATGTCTTGTTCTCTTATTATGGCTCTGCAGTTGAGGTGCGTGTCTACTCTTTCAGTGAAGAGTTGAGGAAATCTAAAAGATCTGTCTCCCTCACATTTATGGTAAGCTGCTTTGATTTTGCTAAGCATACAGTCTTAAAATAAAGGTTTCGGAAGGATACAGGGAAAATCTTTACTGGAAAACAACTTTTACATTATGGGGAAGTCACTGAAACTTCACATCCACATTTACATAAACAGTTCTTTAAGGAATCATCAATAGAAAGACTATTTAGGGAACCAAAGTGTTATTCCTCTGCTGTTTCCCTGTTTTAGAACATTTAATCTTTGAGATACATATTTGTTTTGTGTTTTTAGGACCCTGATGGTATCAAGGTGGATGTTATTGAGATGAAAGACATCATGGGTGTAATGCCACTGCTTCCATCGTTTAAAATACCACTGAAACCAAAGTAATTTTTGTTTTTTCTGATGATGGTATATCAAAGATGACATTCTGTAATTTAGGATCTTAGTAATTCTAAAAGTCCATTCTCAGGTTTGGGGTCTGGAAAATCGAGGCCATTTACTCAAATGATTTTAGTACAACTGCAACTGCTGAGTTTGAGGTCAAAGAATATGGTAAGAAATCTTGCAAAAATATCCTTTCATTAGAAGTTTCTTTGAAGTATCAATGATATGTTTAAGTGTGAATAAACTTTTGAAAGTAAAAAAAAACTTGGCTTAATGTAACATATCACTGATTACATTCCTGTGTGCTTTAGATGTCCTTTACTGAGATTACCAGATTTATTAGTGTTAGATGTAAAATGTAACCTGTATGTTGGTGCTAAACTTTGAAGGAGGAGGGGGATCGGGGGCCACTAATCTATAGACAGTAATTGTCTGTTTATTTTCTCAAAACTGTACACTCATTGCAAGAGCAATTCAGGTAATTTAATTGAAAAAAAAGTGCACCACACAGTTAATTTCACAACTAACATCAACTAACATGCTAGAGTGTTCCCCACATTATAAATGATGGTGAATGACACTTTGCCTTTCAGTGTTGCCCAGCATCTCAGTGCGAATCCAACCAGATCTTAACTACATCAGCACTGTGAACATCCATGCCTTTAAAATGAAAATACTCGCTAAGTAGGTTTTTTGGTCTACTTCATCAGCTTTTCAAATTAGAGAAAAAGTTGTTGTTTATTAATTAATTAATTACATTCATTTATTTATTGCAGTTATGTCAATGGGGCACGAGTTGATTCAGCAGATGTCTTTATAAGGTTTGGATACACATCTAATAGTGCGGAGGTCATGTTACCCTCCACCCTAAGGCTTTACTCGGTAAAATCAGCTTTACACAAAATAAAATGCCTTAATTGACAAATGTACATGAACAGCTTCTTTTAGATCAAACTGGCAACCATATTTGCCTTTTTCTCAGATGGAAAATGGAGAACTGGACGTTGTATTAGATATTAAACGCGCTCTGTCCAGGATGAGTTCAGGGCCTCAGGAACTGCGGGAACTGAACAATCATTTCCTGCGTGTGGTTGTTCTGCTGCAAGAGTCAACTGGTTAGTCAAATTTTTCAAAGCACTGATTTTGCAAATGCAGTTTAATTGATTGCTTTACTTTTCAAAAAGATAAAGGTCTGTGACACTTAAAGAGTATCTCATCTGGCTTCTTAGTACGTCTCAAGAAAGATTTGACCTTTAAGTATTGTTTAAAGTCCTTAAGCTTTCCCTTCATTTTTGTCAGGTGGTATCTCACAGGAAGCAGTACTGTCCAATGTGAAATTTATTGATGCTCCCTTCAGCTTGAATCTAATTGCGACTCCACCGTTCATAAAGCCAACGTTACCATACAGAGTCAGAGTAAGTCATGTTTTCAAAGCACTCAAAGAAACATATTAACAAAAGGTCTATTATCACTTCATTTTTACATATCACATCTCTAGTTTTCTTGTAACTCTTTGTTCCTTGCTCTTCATCTAAAAATAAATCAAGAAGTTTCCATAAAAAAATAAAATGAAGTGTTTTAATTCTAGTTCAACATAATTCTATGTTTATATGCTCTCACTACACTATTTGCTTGAATGAAATTGTGGCTTAATTAAGGCAAGGTACAAGAGATAAACAGAACAATTCATTTCACAGCAAATCTTTGATAGCTGTAAGTCTTGTAACTCATATATTGTTGATTTAGTGTAAATGTGTACATTTAAAAAATAGATGTTGGCTGATTTTTAAATTTAAATGTTATTTTTATTATTTTATAGACAAACCCTAGAAGACAAGTGAAAACAGATTGATTTCATATTAAACAAAAGAAAAACATTTTTTTAAAATTAAATTTTAGTCAAAAACATAAATCCAGATTTGAATGTTGTTTTATAACATTTAAAAAATATCATTATGATAATCATTTAAACATTGAGTTCTGGCATAAATGTGGTAGAAATACTCTGTTTGAAAAATGCAGATCATCATAGAGATGTCAATGTGAATGCCAACGGACTTCAAACTGAAATAATAGCATTTCATTTTTGTTTTGTTTTGTGTTTTTTTTTTTTTTTGCTTGTTAGTTTGAATGTTTGTTTGTTTCTAATTAAAGCCAAAGAACAGAGAGATTGCAGACTACATTTATTAATAGTCTTAAAAAATTAATAGGCAGGACCAAAGTCATAAATTCATACTTTCTAACTAAATCACAATAGTTCATAAGTTCTTGCCTTCAATCATGTTCTTACAATACTTTTTTTTTTTGAGGGCAGATTTTGGTGAAGGATCCAGTTGGCAAACCAATGGGAGGAGTACCAATGAAAGCAAAAGGAACATTAACTAACACCAATCATGAACAAGAACCCTTCCGATTTGAAGGATACAAGAATGAAATCACCAGGACATCCAGAGATGATGGCGTTGCATATTTCACTTTCAATATTCCATATAATGCAGCAAAAGCTGAGATTACAGTGAGTAAAAATTTACATTCATTTACAATCGTATTGAGCATCTTCTGAACTACCTCTTTAACAGGAAAAGACTTTCCCGAAGAGAAAACAGAGCAGACACAACAAAACTGTCAGTCTCCTCACAGTCAGATCATTGCAGGTCCTCAGTATTATACAATGCAACACCAGGTCTGCTGGTACATTCTAGACTATCTGAAGGGGAAAGAGGCAGAAACAGGAGGTTGTTTATGACGGATCTGTAAGAAATGAGAAGATGCAGTGGGATTCACATTCAGAAAAGCCAAATAAAACCAGCCCTAACACCTGAAATCCAGAACTACCCCATTTATGATCTGGGCTTGCATGTCAGGTTAGGGTTATGCAATACCTGAACAATCAATGTACTCTGCACACAGGATTTTGGATACTTTTCAAAATGTCATTGACTGGAAAAAGGTAATGATGAAGTTCTTTTTTAATATTATGAAAAATGTATCTTCACACAAAGCAAAGATAGACAAAACTATTCCTCAAGAAAAGCATATCATTCAGAAATTTGGACCTCAGTCTGAAAAAGGTCCACTACAAGGCTCCATCCTGTAAAGCTGATCTGTTAACTGTCAACTATTAGATAAAACTGCATTTGGTGTGGTGTAGAATATTGTTTTTCCATTTGTGAAGTCCATACTTCAAAGAATTTGGTCCAAAGGAGAGGAAGTAATAACTGTGATTGTTATGTTGTTGATGATTTTTCTCCAGATTGACAGATTTCATAATTTGGAAAAAAATTCCATTCATTAAAAAATGTAATTAGTTTTCTTGAAGCATTTTGCACAAAACTAAATATGCAAAATATGCTATTAGGTTAAACAAAATAGATAAATAATGCTGCAAGAATATTAGATAAGTTGAGTTTTTGACAGGGATTGCACACAAAAGAAAAAAGATTAAGGGTTCTGACCATCAAAAATGCCAATAAATTCTGAAAAAAATCTTCATACCAAATCCCTATTGAAGATTTGCATTAATGGAAACAACGTTTTGCTCATTTAACCACAAATGTAAGCACTTGGAGTTGAACCTGGCTCTGCACTCAGATGTGAAAAACTAAGTTTTATATATTTGCCTGTGATAAAAATGTGTTTAAACTGGGTCAGGGTTGAATTTTCTAGCAGGACAGTGAACCAAAATATATACATAATACACTTAAGAGTTCACAAAAGAGTTAACTGACCACAGAATCAACTTTAACACAAACTATACAAGTTGTTTGACCTAATTCTCTTTGAAATGAGAAAAATAAAAAAGAGGGCACAGAGTGTAGAGGGATTCTCTACTAAGAAGAGAAATCAGACCACTTTTTTAAATTATTAGGCTTAATATAGTTGTGCTGCGGGGCAGCGGTGGCCTAGTGGTTAGGGCGAAGGCTTCATGATCAGAGGATCGGGGGTTCAAACCCCTTCCCAATAGGTTTCCCTGAGGTACCCTTGAGCAAGGTCCCATCCCCATCATGCTCCTCCCTGCGATGGACTGGCGGCCTGTCCAGGGTGCGTCCCCCGTCCTCGCCCTGTGTGCGCTGGGTTGGACTCCAGCACTCCCCCGCGACCCCATTTGGGACAAGCGGCAGAAAATGGATGGATAGTTGTGATGCTTGGGCCCAGTTCACTGCCTGAATAATCATTGTTCCTTATTTTAGCAAAAATATACAGAAATTAGCTTAAATTGACTCTTAAGAAACAAGGAATATTTAACATTTTTTAAATAGTTATCTTAAGCCACTTACACAAATGAAAGTGCAGTTGTCATCTTGAAAGAGACTTCATTTTGTGTTTCAGTTTGAAACTGCTGATCCAAATTACCCTCTGGACAGCCAGGCTCAACTTCGACTCAAAGCTGAAGGGTACCAGTCTGTCAATCAACGCTATCTCTATATTGATTTGCCCTCTGACATGTCCTCATTTGAAGTGGATGACATAGCTAATGTCGACATCCACTTCTCCTATCGTGATACACTCAAATTGAACACTTTTGGTTATCAGGTAATAAATACTTGAGTGGAGTGTAAAGGTTTTTTTATTTATTTATTTATTTTTAATCTGCTTTATATTTGCAAGACTCTAAAGTGTTTGTTTATTAATTCAAGTGTTTGTGGATTTTTGTTACAGATTATCTCAAAGGGGAAGGTGGTAAAGTATGACATTGTCCCGCATTTACAAGGCAAATCTCAGAACATCAACTTTAGGGTGACCAGTGACATGGTGCCATCTGCCCGTCTCCTGGTTTATTACATCCTGACTGCAGAGAATAGAGCTGAATTGGTGGCTGATTCCACCTGGATTGACGTCAAGGCAAAATGTGTCAACAATTTAGATGTAATGTCAGAATCCCTCCTTGTCTTACAAATAATAATTTAATCAGCATGTTATCTGTGCGCTAGATAATCCAATAGGAAAGAACTATACATTATTTTTAATTCCAAACTGAATAAGGTTGATTCCTAGTGATATTATTTATAGATAAAGCACACTCTTAAAAATGAAATTCTTTGGAGCTACCTTTAGTTTCTGAAAAGAAACTTTCCTGTGAATGTATTTCTGAAGAACTTTGTTTTAATTAATTAATTTTAAAGAGCTGCATAAAATATAAATATTCACTAGTTCTAATTTTATTCCAGATGTCCATGCCAAGAACCCTTAATTAAATCTTTAAGAGTGTATCATATCAAAATAATCACAGATCTTTGCTTTTGGACATCCCTGGATCAAAACTGTTAACACATTATACATCCCATGAATATTCAATTTACATTGAATACAAAGGGATCAGTTACTCATTACTGAAAAAGATGCTCTCATTTTAGGTGAAACTGGATACCGCAAAGAAAGAATACAAACCTAAAGACAAGCTGGAGCTATCAGTTAAGACTAAAAGTGACCCTCAGAGGCCCCTGGTGGCCCTGTCAGCAGTAGACATGGCACTATACGATCTTCGAGGCAATGAAAAAGATCCAATGAACAAGGTCAGGATGCTCACTTCTATTGTTCATTTTTAAGGAAAGTGTTGTAGTTACAATGAATGTGCACTGTTGATAATGGTCATTAAAGCAATGATGATGACTTTCTTCTTTAGTATTTCTCAACTGTTCTGGTCTTACTCACAGGTGCTGCAACACATTGAGCACAGTGACCTGGGCTGTGGGGGAGGAGGAGGCCGAAATAATGTTGACGTCTTCAGCCGTGCTGGTGTGACTTTCATGACCAATGCAAATGCTAAGGCCTCCTCTGCAGGTAAAGAATTTCTGTACAGATATATCATGGAACATGGTCTAGAGGTAGTTAAATGTTAAATTAAAAAGTTGCATTGTCCACAAAAAATAACATTGTCATAACCTTGTCTTGTCTTCCATTTGAACAAATAGAAATGTATTATTTACTAAGATTTGGGCTCAACATAGTTGTGTTTATTTTCCAGATGTTGCCTGCGCAGCTGCGGTGAGACCAAAGCGCTCCACTTTTTCCTCCAAGGAGTTGTTGGGACAAGGTGAATACAGACGCATCAGGTTTGAGTAGCATGACTGAAATTAAATTGAATGCTAAGAATCTGCTTCATCAGTGGCTTACATTAAAGACAAATATTTACCGCCCCAAAATATTACTCAATAATTAAATGTGATCAAATATACTGTTGGCAACCTGTCCAGGGAGTTCCCGTCTTTTGCCCTGTGTGAGCTGCGATGGACTCCAGCAACCCCCCCCCCCCCCCCCCTCCCCGCAACCCTAATCAGGACAAGCAGCCCAGAAAATGACTGACTGACTGACAAATATACTGTATATTATATTTTTCATTTAAGTAGTTGTTAGGAATGTAAAAGGATATCAACATTTTTTAAAATGTCTGTATGGGACATAAAACAGGGCTTATAGTGCTTTTATTAAGCATCAACATCCTAATAGTTGTTACTTTATAAAGCAATAAATTAAGATTAAGATCAAATACAGCTTTTTCCAGATAGCAACTGGTTATGTATAAAGCTTAATTGTTTTTTGAAAAACATTTAGGTGCCCATTATTAAACCTTTAAAACTTAATATGTCAATAGCTGCTACTTGTTAATTTACTTATAACATTTGCTTAGTTCTAAATCATTTGAAGTTAATATTAGTATCTTGGTTTTGGTTTATGGGCTTTAGACTCGTCAGCCTGTTAGACTGGATCTTATCTGATTGCCATGGGAAAGTGGTAGCATCTAAATAAATAATGTGTTAAAATTAAATTGTTAATATGCAATGAAAGGTGAATTAAACAAATGCATTATTCACCCCATTGCTTCATAAGGATGCAATAAACAGTTAATCACAAGTTACTCACCTGCTGGTGGCTTAATATATGTTATAATGGCATTATAGCACACAATTGATATCATTGCACCATTGCTGTGCATGAAAATGAGCTGAAAATCTCACATTTAATTAATGTCTCATAAAATATTCTTACTTAATTTTATTGCAGATGAAGACAAAACTTTAGTGAGGAAAAAGCGCTCCACTATACCACTGAATAATCAGTTTCAGGAAAAAGGTGAGTAGTTTCTGAAATGTCACAGCTAGAAGTGGATGGTATATCGTTATCCACTATATGGAGAAAAATATTGGGACATCTGGTCATGACCCCTACAGGAACTTTTATTAATTATGGGGTTAAGGGCCTTATCCAAGGGCACTTCAAAGACCTGGCTTTAACAAATAAGCTGTGTCCCAGTACATTTGTCCATATAGTTAATCCATATCCATATCAATGTCACACAATACTGATTATTTTTTTAATATACTACAAAAAAGGTAAAACCCAAAATATTAGATATTAGAATAAGATCATTTGCAGGATGCTACACATTTTTTAAATTACATTTATAGTCAAGCAAAATTCAGGTTTGATATGTTTTTACTTTCTCAGTATAGTAAGTCTTAGGACAGCTTAACACTTAAAAAAACAATTAAAAAAATAATAGTGTCTGTCCTGCAGCCAAACAATACGGAAGTTATGAATCATGCTGCTTGGCTGGAACTGACAGTACCCCGACTCTTGAGACCTGTTTGGATCGCACCAAGCGGTTACCAGTCAAGGACAAAAAGTGTAAGAAGGTGTTCTATGACTGCTGCAACTTTGCCCAAGACCTTCGTGAAAAAACTGATGAAAGGATCATCCTTAGCCGTTCAGGTATTTTACTGTTTTTGGTGTGAGTTTGCAATGGAGTGCTCGTCTTTTAAACAAAAATAAAATATTAATTGCAAATCAAATTAAAATGGGAATTACATTTTGTGAGTGCAGAAGTCACATTCCTGTTGGATCGAAAGGTTGAGCAGGTTCGCAGTTACTTCCCAGAGAGCTGGTTGTGGGAGGAGTATGAAGTTGACAGGTGGGAACATTTCTTTTACCTCCACCATGAAAATAATAAAATTATATTTTATTTCAATAAAACGAAATAAAATATGTTTCAATAAAATTTCAATAAAAAAAAAAAACCAACAATTGGTTAAGAGGGGCAGTGGTGGCCTAGTGGTTAGGGCGTCAGCCACATGATTGGAGGATCGGGGGTTCAAACCCCTTCCCAGTGGGTTGCCCTGAGGTACCCTTGAGCAAGGTGCTGTCCCCGTCCCGCTCCTCCTTGCGATGGGCTGGCGACCTGTCCAGGGTGCGTCCCCCCGTCCTCGCCCTGTGTTCGCTGGGTTGGACACCAGCACTCCCTGTTTGGGACAAGTGGCAGAAAATGGATGGTTAAGAGGTTACTAAAAGAAACTAAGCAGAAATAAATGAATAGCACTGCATTAACACCTATATCATACTACCAAGTGGGTCTGGTTAGTTACTCAACAGGTAACACATTTCATTACTCAAAGGAATCACTCATTTATTTTCTGTTTAGCAATTTCGAGTTTTTTTGTATGTAGTAGGTAGTATGATGGTCTGGAATGCAGCTCCAGATCGTTACAGTAAGTCTTCTGTGAGTTTAGATAAGATGAAAAGCCTTAACTTCTAATGTGTATCAATGAGCTTTGAACTCCCATAAACCTGATCCTGCTAACCTGTGTATACATGAAACACCTCACATAACCTGCCATTTTGAAGATACCATATCTTTTTTATTTTATTTTCCACTGTGTCTTGTAGGTTTGGATCACTACAAATCACTAAAGATCTTCCAGATTCCCTGACTACATGGGAGATGAAAGCTGTTGGAGTCTTCAACAATGGTGAGATGAGGCAACTGCTTTATCTTAGCACCATCAAGTGGTGGAGAAGAGAGAGATAATTTTTCAAACCTCAAATGCTTCTACTAGCCAAACAAGTACATAAAACTTCATGGTATGGTTTTTACATAAATAAATGTATGTTTATTCAGTGTGAATTATGTGGAGGGTTTTTGTTTGGGTGGGGGTGGGGGGTTATATCAAGGTCTGGCATGTTATTTGTAGCTTTATATATTTTTGTGCAGGGATATGTGTGGCAGATCCTTTGAAGGTGCAAGTGTCTCAGGCACTGAGTATAGATGTGCCTTTGCCTTACTCGATGGTGCGTGGGGAGCAGATTGAGCTCAAGGGATCAGTCTACAATCGGAATTCATTTAGCACACAGGTATGATTTGTAGCTCAATTATCAAAATGTCCTGTCTTGAAAGGCAAATGTTATAATATGTCATTATGTTCTGAGAAAGTTCTAATCAGCCATCTGACAAAACAGGCCTTGTAAAGGTTTCATCCTCTGTTTTGCTTCCTCAATGGTCAGTTCAGTGTAACTCTATCAGCATCAAGTGGAGTGTGTGTATTTCACGGAACTCTTTGGACTGAAGATGGAGATCCTCATGTGAACCAAGGGAAGATAGGGGCAAAATCTGTGGCCATGGTTCGATTCTTTATCATGGCCTTGGAAGCAGGCACTCATGAGCTCAAGTTTACCCTCACAACCAGGTCGACAATAGATACACTGATCAAGAAACTAAAAGTGGTGGTAAGAGAGTTTGAAATGGTCAACATTTAAAAAGCTGAGACATTTGCTGTATTTAAATGTGTTATCAGTTCCACTTTGTTTAAAAAAATTACATGAGCTTAATTTTCAAAAAAAAAAAAAAACTAAAGTCAAGGATATTAGCTTTTTTAATATATTATATTTAAATCAAACTCACCAGAATCAAATTTTTTTCAGTGTGGTCACAAATATTAGCAGACCAGCTGTTGCCAGTTTGTATTTTTAGTTTTTCATGAACTATATATACCATAAATGTGCTATATTTTGTCTTGTACAGTCTATTCAAGTAAACAGAAAATGAACAGCAACTATCATTTTCTTGCCCTTTTGTAGCCAGAAGGTGTCAGAAAAGAAATTTGGATTGGAGGTAGGCTTGATCCACAGGGTGTCTATGGTAAGGAATTTTCTTCTGGAACAATAAATAAATAATATTTATTCAATAGTAATCATATAATAATGTAATAATGTATATAATAATGTAACAACATTTGTCCACTTCTTTATACACTCAGGTAAATCTGTCAGTCGCATTGAGCTCAGAAATTCCTTTCCTCCAAATCTTGTGCCTAAGTCAAGTGTCGATCGTGTGCTAAAAGTGAATGGTATGTTGCCTTTGTAAGAAATGTCGGCATTAAGTGTCATGAGGAAGCAAATTTCTTTTGCTGATCAGTAGTAAGAGTTGAATAAGCATGAACATGGTTTGGTGCCTGTATTTACAGGTGAGGTGCTGGGGGAGTTGCTGTCCATCATTTCTAACGCAAAGGGTATAATGCAGCTGACCAACCTGCCCAGAGGCTCTGCAGAGGTGGAACTCATGAGTTTTCTTCCAATATTTTATGTGTTTGATTACATGGAGAAGTCTGAGCTGTGGGGGCAGCTAGGGGCAGCTGTCAACATCCTAGATTTGAAGAGAAAAATGAAAGAAGGTTTGTCATATTTTTAACTGGTCAAGAAGGTAAAGAATAAAATCAAATTGAATTTGAAATAATGAAAAATTATTTCAATAATTGAATTGAATAATGGAAAAAAAAATCAATAAATGTAAAAATAACATTTTCAATCAATCTGACACAAATGTGAATTTCATTTGCCATGTACAGTGCCAGTGTGCACTTTAAAGTGCAATGAACCATGTGACATGACATACTAGGCTTAAATGCAGCTGAGAAATGTTTGAATTTAGTTCACTGATTAACTTTGTGATCCACAAGAAATTTCCAAGTCACAGCTTTACATCTGACTGATAGATTAATCTCCGAATGGAAAAAAACTTTAGGTCTCTTGCTTATCCTTAGTGCACCACCACAAGATTTGAACTGGTGCCTGTAAAAGGAGACTCTGAGTAGTGCTGCCCAATCTTACTCCTGAAGATCCAACTTTTTAATGTTGAGTCATTTAATAAACATTAAATGTTCACAGGTTCTTTGGCATTTCCTGCTTAAATGATTGCCATAGTTATATAACTATATTAATGTTATAAGTGCAATTTGCACAAAATGGGAAAGTTTTTTGCACTTAAGTAGCTGGTGCTTCTCCTAGGTGTCATCAGCATCATGTCATTTAAATCAGAACGGCAACACAGCTTCAGCTTGTGGAAGAACAAAGAACCCAGCACATGGTACGTCCACCAAAGAATGTATATTTTACTTGAGTAAAGAACTGAACTATGTCTGAATCAAACCATATTGTAACAGTTTTTTGGCGAACCTAAACAGTTAGCTAAACCAACAGACACCTTACTGCAATTAAATGTACTACAACTGAACCTTGTCTAGGGTTACTGCGCTTGTGGTGAAGGCCCTAGCTTTGGTGGAAAAGTATGTCACCGTGGATTACAATATGTTGTCAAACACAATTCGCTGGCTGATTACAGAGTGTCAAAATCCAGATGGCTCCTTCAGTGAGAAGTCTAGCTACAAGCCAAAAAGAATCATGGTAACCCACTTGACCTTTCATTTCTTATTATGCATCAAAATTACATTTAAAAAATAAGGTGGTTAATTAATGTAGCTGGGCAAGACTTCTCATATATCTTTTTTTGTCAGATTTTTTAGAAACAGTTCAACAAAAATTTTCTCATCTGCAAAGGCTCTCTGCAGCATTATCCGAATCAAAATAGCAGAATTCTTGTTGTATCTACAAGCATTTATGATGGATTTAATTTATTATAAGATAGATACTAAAGACTCCTTATGCATTTATTTGTTGTCTTCATATTCCAAGGGTGCAGGGGCAGATGCAACCGATCAAACAGCTTTCCTTACTTCATTTGTGGTAATTGGGATCAAAAACGCCTTATTGGTGCCCAAATCTAATTTGCAGGTAAGAGCACTGCATTTTTAAGATAATAGTAATAACACTTTACTATTTAATAAAAATGGAAACGTTAACAAGAGATCTGTCTCCACAGATATATCAAGATGCCTTAGAGAAGGCTGTTCAGTACTTGTCTTTACAAGCACCAAAGCTGAAAAGTTTATATGTGAGAGCCATAACATCATTTGCTATCTCACTCATTGACCACAGCAACTGGCCTGCTGTAAATCTGTATGAGAAACTTAAAAAAGAGGCTCAAATTAAAGGTGAAAAAAAGATTATCTTATCGATACTTATTCCTAGCACAGTCCTATAACAAAGAAAGGTTCTATGCTAATCATATCACTTATGAGTAAGGAGTAATGTGATTACCTCTGGAATGTTTGATGCCAGATGTTGCTATACAATAAAATTTCCTTCATTTCCAGCTCTTTATGGATGATTTCCCAATAGTAGATTAAACCAAATCTTGTTTTTGATTTCACTTTTGATTGTGAAAAGTATAACTTTGATCAAGATGTGCCTTAATCCATATTCACAAAACTAGTCCTAATTTTTTTTATATGTTTTGTGAGTTTAGGAAACCCTGTTATCGTTAGGTTCTGGCAAGAAAAAGATGCTCCTCAAGATCCACAAAAGCCAAATCGAGCCACAGCAAAATCACTGGAGACCACTGTCTATGTCCTGCTGAACACCTTACTCCGAGGAGACACAACATATGCTAAACCTATTCTGAACTGGCTGACCCAAGATCAGCGATACGGAGGAGGATTCTACTCAACCCAGGTGATAATGAATTTTTAAAAATTTTATTTATTCCATTTTTTTCTTGTTTTCATTTTTACTAAAGATATTCTTGTGACATTTTCATGGGCTTATGTACTAGAAACAGTCTAAATTTACATTATCATCATTTCTAACTTCTCGTTATCCCTTATCATTAAAGAGTGTTACTAGGCCCCTTACTCTAAGACATATAAATCAGCTCAGGTTGGATTGGATGGCCTGTTTTTTGTGCCTCATGCAAAAAGCAACTCAGATTATAAAACTTCCTATTATTTATCCAAGTTCAAGGATGTGTTTAACGTTCAGGAATAAGTGGACTAAGCTATTGTAGGCTGAACTGTCAAACATAAAGAAATTAGCTGCTTTTTATGACCCTGGAAAAGCAATGAAGGCAAAATTAAATGTATTTCTAGCTTGATTGCCATATGGACATGTTACTTTTTGGAATTTGACATTTACTAATATTTCTACTACATCAACCTCATTTTATTTCAGATATCACATAAAATTTAGATTTTCCATAACATGGACCATATAATTAAGGCTCAGTCTGTCCAGTCTTGCTTATAGGACTGTAGACTGTAGTATTGACTGTTCAATATCTACAATTCTGAAATCCTCCACTGCTCTTTTCTCCAGGATGCTATTTTAACATTGGAGGCTTTGACCAAGTACAGTGTATTAGCACAGAAAGCCTTTCTACAGATGGAGGTTGATGTTTCCTACAGAAATAATGGCACAATTGGCCATCTAAGTCTGTCCCAGAATAACCCTATGGGCAGACCGATAGAGGTAAAATTTCTCCTTCTTTCTTTTAATCTGCTAATACAGGTGTTCAGCTACAACAGAACATTTCTGGACTCAGGTTTATTTATTCTAAAATGATCTGTCTTCTGCGTTTCTTTGAAAAGGTACTCTATTCTGATGATGTAATACTGAAAACAGGGTTCAGTTCTGGGGTGTCTTTTGCTAATGTAAGTATGCATCATGTAAATCAACTTTCTCAAACAGTCCTTGTGTTGAAATAATAACTGATCAAGCCACAAAAACATCTCTGGTTCCTTAAAGAAAATAAATATCCTTGAAAAGAATAATTTTCTGGTGATCGTGATTATGTAAAATGGACAATATTTAAGACTACTGTGCTCAACAAAATAATAGAACAAACACTAATATAAAAGGTACATATGAAGGGTTTTTGTGTCAGTAGTTTTATTATTCTTTTAAAAGCACCTCAGTGATTGTCTTTGGTAAGTAACAATTTGCTGTAGATATGGCAGATACAGCAGGCGGAAAAAACACTCAAAGATTCATGGTTCCCCACCTCTGGTTCAGTACAGTTTGGCTCATGTTCACTACACCTGAAAAGTGAGTTGGTCTACATGTGTTTGGACAGGGAAATTACCTTACTCTGCTGGGCATCAGCCTTCAAGAACCAGATTTGGGGACGGCTATAAGGAACCAATAAAGTTTTATGAAGCATTTTCTGGGGTGTTTGAGTAGAAAAAGCTTTAAATGTGCAGGACAGGTGGCACCAAGAACCAGGGTTGAGAATTTATGCCTGACTGAAAAACATGGCTTTGTGTGGTTCCAAAGAGCTCTTTTGACTTTTGTAGCATGACATATTTTGATCTTATTGACTTAAAGAAGTACAAAAACACAGAACTAGTAGACAAATTGTTCAATGGTTCTTCATTATATAAACACATTAGTCAACCTCTCTGGTTCTCCTTTCATAGTTGAAAACAGTGTACTATGAAACAATACAGAGCAATGACGGCTGCCACTTTGGCATATCCATAGAGGTTATCCCCCGTATCCCAACCTCCAGGGGTAAGTTTACTCATGTGACAAATTCAGTGTTTTCTTTAGAAACAAATAAAGTTTAATGCAATTGCTTTTTGTTTCACCAGAACCTATGTCACGATCACCACGAATCGTTGCATGTGCCAAGTAAGCACCCAACGTCCTTATAATATAAATTCTACATAAAAGTACATTTCTTTCTTGTTTGAAAAGGCAACAGATTAAACTAATAAATTAGAAGCAAATTAAAATAAATTCACCAATGTGTAAATGCCCCAGTGTTTATCATCTGACAGATTTAATCCATACGCTAATGAGGCTGAGATGGAGGCAGGACATACAGTGATGGAAATTGATCTGCCCACAGGAGTGAGTCCAGTAATAGAAGATCTAAAAAGGGTAAGAAATGCTCCTGCAGTTGTTCTTGTTGCTAAAGTCTGAAATAAGTAGTGTTTGAGTATTTTATTTTACTTAGGAGTCATTGTAAATTTATTCTCCACATGCTGCAGTATAGGGATGGATTTGAGAGCCGTATCTCTGACTTTGAAATAAATGGCAACCAAATAATTCTCCAGATTGATACAGTATGTATAAATCCACATATACTTTTCATCATCAATATTACCCATGAATGTGAAAAAAAAACTTTTTACAAATGCCATTTGAATGTTTTATTTGTCTTGCAGATACCTTCCGACGACTTTTATTGCGTGGGTTTCAGGATTCAACAAGTGTTTAATACTGGCATGAACAGTGCTTCTCTGTTCAAAGTGTACGAATTTCATGATCCAGGTATAGTGAGTCCCCTCTGGAAATTTCTACTGCAAGGAGCCAAGACTAGAGTCATGAGATGAATAGTTCATGCTGATTTGCTAATAGTTAAGATGATTATGCTAATTTATGCTGCATTATAATGATGTTCTTTATGTAATGTTTCCCGTAGACAATCAATGTGTTAAGCCCTACTACACACAGAGCCGCAGGCTTCTCAAGCTTTGTACTGGAAGCAAATGCCAATGCATGAATGGTAAGCCTGATATGAAGTGTTTCAAACTATACATTTGAAGCTCATTTTAGTGACCTTCACCCTTTTAAGAAAAAACTTGAAAAAACAATCTCAGATGTGTAGTAACAACCCCACATGTCAATATGCAGCCAAAACTCATGCTTTATAACCATTATTTGTTACTTTATATAAACTCTGAAACTTTTATAACAGACTCTCCTGTTCCCATGTAGTACAAATACCTGTTTATGACTGCTAATGTTAATAAATTTAGCAAGTTAGTAATGTATCAGTCAGTGGGATGATTATTTGGATCATACAATAAAAATAAATTTAAGGTGACTAAAGAATTTCACAACTTCTCACTGATCAGAAAACACAAAAAGACTCAAATATAAATATATAAATATATATATAGGGTTGAATTTTCTAGCAGGACAGTGAACCAAAATACAGTACTGTGCAAAAGTTTTAAGCAGGTGTGGAAAAATGATGTAAACAAAGAACGCTTTCAGGAATGGAAGAGCTAATCATTTATTTTCATCAATCAACAAAATGCAGTGAATGAACAAAAGAGAAATCTAAATCAAATCAATATTTGGTGTGACCACCCTTTGCCTTCAAAATCAGCATCAATTCTTCTAGGTACACTTGCACACAGTTTTTGAAGGAACTCGGCCGGTAGGTCGTTCCAAACATCTTGGAGAACTAACCACAGATCTTCTGTGGATGTAGGCTTCCTCACATCCTTCTGTCTCTTCATGTAATCCAGACACACTGGATGATGTTGAGATCAGGGCTCTGTGGGGGCCAGAAGAACTGATG
>CM029390.1:17126619-17230642 GCA_017165825.1 Hepsetus odoe
CAATAATATACATTAATATACATTAATAATAATATATAATATAATATATAATAATAAAACAAGCAATGTAATGTAATGTTATGATGATGAGTTGTGGAGTCTTATTGCTGCAGGTAGGAATGACCTGCGGTAGCGTTCTTTCTTACACTGCGGGTGTAAAAGTCTGCTGCTGAACAAGCTGCTCAGTGCTCGTACAGTCTCGTGTAGGGGGTGGGAGGTGTTGTCCATAATGGATTTTAGTTTGGACAACATCCTCTCCTCCCCTACCTGCTCGATGCCCTCTTGACCAGTCTATTTAGTTTCCCTCTGTCCCTCTCTGCGACTCTTCCACACCAGCAGACCACAGCATAAAAAACAGCCGACGCTACCACAGAGTCATAAAATTTCCTCATGAGATTTTTGTTTACTCCAAAGGACCTCAGCCGCTTTAGCAGGTGTAGACGACTCAGGCCCTTTTTTTACAGAGCAGTAGTGTTGGTGGACCAGTCCAGTTTATTGTTGATGTGGACATCCAGGTATTTGTACTCCTCCACTGTCTCAATGCACAAACCCTGGATGTCCACCGGTGTAATGGGGGGTGACTTCCTATGAAAGTCAATCACCAGCTCCTTCGTCTTGCTGGCATTGATGCGCAGATGATTTTGAGTGCACCATCTGACGAAGTCACTGATGACCCCCCTGTATTCCTGCTCATTCCCCTCCAACACATGACCAACAATAGCGGTGTCGTCCGAGAACATCTGCAGGTGACAGGTGTCCGTGTTGTATTTGAAGTCCGCTGTGTACAGTGTGAAGAGAAAGGGGGCGAGGACTGTTCCTTGTGGGGCTCCAGTGCTGCAGACCACCACCTCAGACACACAGTCCTGGAGTCTCACATACTGGGGTCTATTGGTGAGGTAGTCAATAATCCACTCAGTCATGTGATGGTCCACACCCACTCCCTCCAACTTCCCCCTCAGAACTGAAGGCTGGAATGTGTTGAAAGCACTAGAAAAGTGAAAGAACATGACTCTCACAGTGCTCTTGGCACTCTCCAGGTGAGTAAGGGCCCGATGCAGCAGGTAGATGACAGCGTCATCCACCCCAATGTGCGGCTGGTAAGCAAACTGCAGCGGGTCTAGGTCCCTCCTGACCAGTGGACGAAGGTGATGGAGGATGATCCTCTCCATAGCCTTCATCAGGTTAGAGGTGAGGGCAACAGGTCTAAAGTGGTTTGGCTCCTTGGTGTGCGACGTCTTGGGGACTGGAACGAGGCATGAGGTCTTCCACAGAATGGGGACACGCTCCAGGCTGAGGCTGAGGTTAAAGATGTAGGTGATAACCTCACAGAGTTGATCTGCACAGTCCCTCAACAGGCTGGAGCTGATGCCATCCAGACCTGTGGCTTTCCTGTGCTTCAACTTCCTCAAATGACACCGCACCTGGTCAGCTGTGATGGAGAGGCTTTTGTGTGGCGAGAGAGTGGGTGCCTCCTGATGAGTGGGATAGCAGGAGGGGGCAGTAGAGTCCTCAGGGGAAAGGGGGGGGGAGGAGAAGATAAACGGGGATACGCAGCTGATATCCCTGGTGGGGGTTGCAGAGAGGTGTGAAGGGGAGGTGCCGTTGGAGTTTGCAAGGAGGTGTGAAGGGGGGCACTGGCATGTACTGGGCTTTGGTGGTTGTGTGAGGGGCAGATTCCTGAGTCAAACCTGTTAAAGAACAGATTTAAACTATTAGCCCAGTCCCGATCTCCAGACTCTGGGCCTCCCCTACTCACTATGCTCCTTCCAGTCATGGTGTTCAATCCTCTCCACACACCTCTGACTTTGTTTAGTTTGAGCTGCTCCTCCAGCCTCTCTCTGTATCTGTCCTTCCCCCTCCTTATCTCTTTTCAGCTCCTTCTGGGCTGTCCTCATTGCCTCTTTATCACCTGATCTGAAGGTTCTTGACTTCTGCTTCAGCAGAGCTCTCAGATCTGGGGTCAGCCATGGTTTATTATTGGAGTAACACCGTACTCTCCTGGTCGGTACAGTGTTATCCGCACAGAAGGTGATGTAGTCGGTTATGCAGACTTTTAAGCTGTGGATGTCCTCTCCATGTGGGCTGCATAGCGCCTCCCAGTCTGTGGTTTCAAAACAGTCCCTGAGTGCCATGCTAGACTCATCAGACCATCCTCTCACATACGTTGTAAAGTGCACACTTTCTTATCAATGGCATTTTAGCCAATTGATTTTGGTCATCCAAAGGTGTGACTGATGCCTGCAATGGTTTTATTCTTATTTTACAGCTTCATAATAGCTTCCTTCACTGTCATGGGCACAGCTTTCTCATATTGAAAAGTGATGTTATCCATCAGATAAGAAATACACACACACACACATTGATATACAGAAATATCCTGAAAATTCATATGACAAATGTGCATTTAATTTCAGTATATTTTAGCATTCTGTGCAATAAAGCATCGAGTAACACTTGGGAGGCTTCCTCTGGAGACTGTACAGTTACAATAACGTGAACTAAACGAACTATGACCCTTGTGGCTCGCCATACACGAGGTCACGTGACGAAAACATCCGCGAACGGTTTGATTTCTATTTCTTTTTAGTAAACGTGTTATTTCAAAATGAAATGTAATCAATAAAACTTTTATCCATGATGTTTCTTTCTGCTGCATTCACTTTGCCTCATTACTGATATGTCAAAAACACCTCGCTATGCACATCGCTTATTTTAGCTCCCGACCATCATTCCCTTTGTATCTCAGTCACCATGGAAACCGTGCGATTAAGTTAGCCATCTGCTAGTTATATCTGCTAGCTGCTAATTGGCGAAGAGGGAACTACGTGGAAAATATGTAAGTAACTACAGTGTCAATTCGACTATGGAGAAGGTTATTATGTCCTTAGTCACTGAGATTATCAGCTCTCGCAGTGTTCGCGATTAAGCAGCTAAACTGTTCAGCTGGCGAACTTACTCTGTCCTGCAAGCTAACTGAAACTCGTGCTCCTGCTGATGAACTGGTAAACAAATGTAAACTAAAAGCATGAGAATAACTTGAAAGATGCCGAAATCCGTGAAGATGTTTAAATCAGCTAGTTTGCATTGTGAAACAACCTAGTTTTGTGTCTGTTTAGTTTCGTAGTTGTCTAGTGATCAGTCGTTCTCTCTTTCAGCCAGTGAAGATGAAACGAATAAGCGATTCTGATAGAAACTCTTCTCTAGAGAAACAGAGAGCCCCAAGAAGAAAGTTATGGGGAGGTTCACCCCCGTTCAATAACAGAAGCAGATGTTTGACCTCCTCTTACTTGAAGTCTGCCAGCCACTTGGATTTGACTGGAGTGAGTGAGGATGCAGCTAAAGATAGACTCAGTGACGATGGTAAATCACAAACAGCAATCATGTCAGTTACACATTCACATACACAATTTCTTTTTACTTATTCTGAAGGTACAAGCAGACTTGGAACCTTTCAGTGATCTTTCTAATAACCAGTACTCCTAGCATTTGAGGAGTATCCTGGTATCTCTGTAGAACCTTATGAGTTATTGCAAAATGTGTTTTTAATAACATTGTTTCTTTGTTGTTGTTTTTTTAGATAAAAGGAACATAATGGGCACAAGATACATTACAGAAGATCTGATTAAGAAGATGACTAAACAAGATAATGTAGCACTTGTACGGTCATTGAACCTGTCCAGTAGTCATGGAGACAAATGTTTCAGGGTAAATAAAGATTTGAAGGACTTTTTCAGCACAAATTTTATAAATATGTTAAGCCTAAAATGACAGTTTAGCAATATGGTTGGTTAATTTGTTTGTGTGTGTTTTTGTCTGTTCTAGTACATTGAGAACTTGGACAGATGTGAAAGTCTTCAGGTTCTTAACTTAAGCTATAATGGCATTGAGAGAATTGAGAAACTGGAAAAACTTCATAAGTTACGAGAGCTGAATCTTTCCAATAATAAGATACAGTAAGTAATTACATTATTTTGAACATGTTGTCAGAAGATGTGATTTGTAGATTAATGAAAAGTAGTGAAGTTATTCTGCTGTTTTTTGCTTTGCAGAAAAATTGAAGGCCTCGAACACATGACAAGCCTTCAGATTCTGAATATGGCCAATAACAGCATTGAACAAGTGCCTTTGTGGTTAGCAAAAAAGCTCAGATCCCTTCATACACTAAATCTGCAGAACAACGAAGTATTTTCGGTAAGTCAGCTTTTCACATATTTTCATCTTCGTTTGCAAAGGCAATATATCTTGTACTTGTCAATGCTGTGACATAACTGAGAACATACTTTTACCTGTGTTGTACAAAGACTGTACTGAGAAAATTATTGCTCAGTACATGAATACACATCACATGTTTTTCTTAACTTTCCTAATCATTTAGCTTCATGAGCTGTCCAAACTAAAGCTTCTGAAAAACCTAACTGAGCTGATGTTGGCAGACAACCCTGTATCCAATCTAGCCCACTACCGCCTCTTCTTGGTCTTCCACCTGAGATCACTAGAAATGCTGGATGGGGAACAAATCAGTCAACATGAGCGGAAGGAAGCCCATCAGCGATTTCACACTGGTAAAAAAAAAAATAATAATAATTTTTGCCCCCAAAGTGCAATGTTTTTAACTTTAACTTGGCTAAACTTCTCCTTTCTTGTTTGCAGATGAGTTGGAACGTCTAGAGAAAGAGCTGGAGAAGAAAGGAATAGAGATAGAGCAGCTTCAGAGAGAGAAGGCTGCAGCACTAGAGGAACTGGAGCAGCAGGAGAAACTCCAGCAAAGCCTGTGGCAACAGAGTGAAGAGCAAGTACAACGTCAGGAAGAGCTTGAAAGGGAGCTGGACACCAAGTCTGAACTGGTGGGTAACAGAGCTGACTTATTAACTATATGCTTTTGTTTTAAAAAATCATAATAAAGTGATTTTAACTCAGTTACTATGAATGCTGATATCAATTTGTTTTGATGAAGAAAAATTGTTGACTCAAAACCTAATACCAGGTATTGGCCAGATGCTGAAACAACTGCAGATTGGATGCTATTATAATTATGTTTGAGTATAATTATGTTTGCGTGCACACAACAACCGGGCAGACAGAGAAACATGCTGAATTATTTCTGTAACCTATTTCTAGCTTATGCTTGCTTTCTTTTTTTTCTTATTTTACTTTCTCTCCTTGAAACTTTACTTGCTTTCCTTTTCAGTTTGTTCTCCTCACTTTGCAGTTTTGTCAGCTGTTTTAAAAGTAGCATTAAAGTAATATTGTGCATAGATTTTACCCCAATTAGCCTCCAATGGAAGGAGTGCTGCGGAGGGATGAAGTAGTTTACCGTGCTCACTCAGACTTCTAATCTTGACTGTAGATTTGTCTACATATCTGAATTTCAATGTATGTAATGGTTTCATTTAATCTAAAACAGATATGCATATTGTTTTATAAACTTGCTGCATTCCTCTGCTTGACTCTTTTGCATGCATGACTTTTTTTTTTTACTCTGCTCTTTCATGCTGCGTTATTCTTAGCCTGTTCTGCTGCTGGATTCTTTCTGCAAGGTATTATTATATATTAAAGTCATATTCAGTCAGTTGCTATTAGATTACACAAACAAGTTTCTTTGTAAGTGATCTACTTAATGATCTTTTTTGTACTTGTTCCCAGTGAAGAGTATGTCTTAAGTGGTTTTTATTTGCTCTAAAACATAATTTGGTCATTCTCCAGCTGAAGCAGAAGACCACTGAGCTGACCCGGGCCTGCCAAATGCAGTATGAGTTGGAACAAGAACTGGCCTTTCATAAGATAGATGCAAAGTTTGAGCCGCTTCCATTTTGTCCAAGTCATGTAAGTTAAATCAAAGCTTTTCACTCCTTTGAAATTCATAGTGTAATTCATTCATGAAATTCTTTGAAATATTTCAGTATATTATCTGGGTACATAGGACAGTGGTAAAGAATTCTACAACTGCTGAACAATCTTGTCTCAGGGTACTGGGTATGGCTGCCCACTTCTGCCCAGTTTGTGCATGGGTTAAATGCAGAGGAAGCATTTCTTTGTGGTTCACTGAGTGCTATACTGTGTGCACACAGTGATAGTCACTTTTACTTAACACTTCATTGGGTTGCAGCTATTCATTATAAGTCCATGTTCACTTTTAATAAATTTTTAGGAACTAGAAGAGGACATACTACCAAGTGAGAGTCCCTACATTGGAAAGGCTCGATACAAAAGGAACAATCTCAGACCAGACAGTGTAGATTTGGGGGACACACATGTAACCACAGGAGGCTTGACAAAAACAAACAGCCTAGGGGTGGATACAACCAGGCAAGCCTTGGAAAAAGGTAACTGCACTCACAAGGGCATGTTCCATCCACTTCATGATACCTCACCTAAATACACAGAAGTGTATTTAAAAAGAACCCAAGAAAGAAAGGATGTTTTTCTCTTGTCATAATCATAAGCGAGTCATAAGCATACATCATAAATATACAAAAGTATTCACGTGTACTAGGATGCATTTTACTAGGAACTTTAGGGTGGAACTGATTCCTAATGTACAGATGTCATTACATAAATATTGATAAAATGTGGAAAGGGGGATTAGTGAGAATTATAACCTATATTTCTGTAGGATACAAATGAAGTTAAACAAATCGATTGAAAACATTTTTCTGCTCCTCTTCATCCTTTACAGTACCCAAATTATTTCAGCAAAAATCGGTTGAGCTTTCAAATGAAGTCTAAACATTTGTCCAATGCCAGTTTGTTGTTTAAAGCAATTATGAGGTGAAACTGAAATAATTCTTATTTCCTCTAGCATCTCTTATTTGTGCTGTTGTTGACAAACAAAAGTAAAATTACCGTCACATGGCTTTTGATCAGTACTACATGGTGTGTTTGTAGCCGAAGAGCGCCTACAGCAGCTGCATAAGGAGATACAATGCGCTGAGCAACAGATCTTGAGAGCCAGCGAGGAGCTACAGCAACTAGAAGAGGCAGTATCTTTGAAAAAAGTGAGCTGGCTTTTTTTATCCTCTTCTCTTGCTCACTTTGGTGTCTGCTTTTTATAGTCTATAGTTGTTTTATATCACACTCTTTTATTTAAATAAAACCCTTAAAACCTATGGTTTTCCCAGTTATTAATCTGAAGGTCTATTTTGCAGTAACATATATAAATTAGAGTAGAGTAGAGTAGAGTAGAGTTATCTTTTATTATCCCACGAATGGGAAATTTGGACGTTACAGGGCTCTTAAAAAGACAGGTGTACAGAAAGAGAAGAAAAAATATATAAAGATATAGAGAGAGAACAGGAACAAGTACAGGAGAAAAAAAGAGGAGCTATAAATAAATAATAAATTAACTTAAATATACATAAATATAATTAAGTAAGTAACCTGTGAGAAATACAGTTATAAGCTTGAGTCATAGAACATTGGGCCCGGGTTTTTTGGTCTGGGTTTTTATCTCAGGTTTAATGAATGTTTTTATAGATTTCCCGTTTTTTCAGTTAATTTGATCAAAATTAATACCTAAAACTCATTAGTGGAGCATGTACGTTATAAGTTACATTTGACAGCATTAAGTTTTAATTCAGTCCAGACCCCATAAGTAGACATCCCAATACTTGTAGTAATCTTACAGGTTTCAGAGGCAGAGAAGGAACATCTGAGGGAGCAACTGCGGGGGAAGATACAGCAGCTACGGGAGCTACGGCAGGAAGCCGAGGCTCTAGAGAAACAGCTGGACAAGGGCAGTGCTGAGCTAATCCAGAATCAGGGGGAGCTGGAGAAACTCCAGAGTTTACTTCAATCCCTAGATCCAGAAGATCCCAAACATGTTAGTAACATTGCTTCTTCCACACATGCATGTTAAACAGTTTCCTTCTGATGACACCCATTAACTATATGTTTTAAGAGAGAATATATAATCTGTTTGAACTTTATTTTTAGTTTTTGTTAATTGTTCAATTATCGTTGGTTTTTTTTTTTTCCAACTCATAGAGTTTTTACTTTGAATATACAACTTTTGGCAATGACAGTGACAATATATATAAAATAAATTTAAAGATAAAAGCATGAAGATACAGAAAGAATTTGCTTTCATAAATTACATAGATTCCTTAATCTCACTCAGTTCTCACTTCTGGCATCTACAAGTTATGCTTTGTTTAAGATTTTCTACAAAGTGAAAGTGAAAGTGACAACCCTTGTCATTGCGAGGTCACGCACAGCACACATGAACCACAACGAAATTGGACCTCTGCATTTAACCCATGCACTCTCAAACCCGTGCAGCAGTGGGCAGCTATTGAAAGCGCCCGGGGAGCAGTGATGGGGACGGTACCTTGCTCAAGGGTACCTCAGGGCAACCTATTGGGAAGGGGTTTGAACCCCCGATCCTCCGATCATGCGGCTAATGCCCTAACCGCTAGGCCACCGCTACTCTTTCAGACCAATTGATCAACACAAAATTTCACTTTGTATTTGTTTACTGGAGAAGTTAGTACTTTTCTGCTGTACGTTTCTTTATTGTTGAACATGTTAAACTGAAATGGAAGATCTTTTGAGTCCAGGAATAACAGCTGTACTTGTGGCTTCATTTGACAAAGGCAACAAGCCATATGTTGCCCTGGTTCCATAATGTCAACACAGCTAATGCAAGGAAAACAACATGATAGCATCCCTGTGGGAACTGAGTCTGAGGCGCCCAACCAGAGCACATCTTTTAGCTGCATGTACCTTTAAGAGAATGGAAAGGCTTCCTCTTGAGAATTTGGGTGGAGTCTGAAAAAGTTGTTCCCTCCCACTTTGACTTGCTTTGTCATGGCCCAGTTTAAGGCAGTGATTGGGTGGTTAGAGAGTTTCCTGTGTTGATTCAAAGCGGGAGGGAGAGCGAAGAGAGCACATAGGATCAGTGTGGGTGCACAGGAGGGGTTAAGTCCAAGGGAGGGGGCAAGTCTGTGCTGTGGCTGGAGCGTCCAGGCGAAAGCTTTGTGGCTAAAAGTTTACTAGGAACTAAACAGGCAGGAAATGCTACAGCGCAGCATAAAGCCTCCCTGTACCCTCTCCTGGGGCAAAAACAGTCGAGAAGGGGATTTGTGGTGATGTGAACGAAACAGCACTCTGTTTTAGTAAGTATCCAACTTTTGCAAGGGAGGGGCGTATTCACATTCTTTTAACATGATTTACACATCTGTATTTCATGCATCTGTGTTCTTGTGCTAGTTGTTTGCATCAGATTGCATGATTTTTTAAATTATGGTTCCAGAACGTTTTTAGTGATTGAATGCATTTTTCTTTTGCTCTATTCTTTTTGACAGGGATGGTTTAGTTAACTAGCCTTTTAAGATATGAGCAAATACTAAATTTTTTTTTGCGATTGCTTGTTATTGTAAAGGAATGACAAGCATCTAGCATTTATTTATAGGCTGCAGGAAAGTGATTGGATGTGTTTGTTATCTGTGTTTTAAAAATAGGCTACACCATGAGTACAGCATCATGTGATAAGCATGAAAATATTGCACAAAAGTGCTCCTTTATTTGTACCACATACTGCACAGAGTAAAACAATGTGGTTTTCATACTGTTGGAGTATGACAGGAAGGGAAATAGCCGATGAGGAAGTCAATGGTATGATCTCAGAATTAACCAGACAATGTCAAACTGCATATGTGCTTATGGATGTTTTTTTTTTTTTTTTATATATATGGAAATATATACATCTACAAATATATACATCGCTTAGGGTGCGAGAGGTCCCGGGATTGAATCCCAGATGAGCCCAGCTTTCGTTGTATAAATAAGGGAGCGAATTGCCTGACCATATCTTCTTATGGGGTCATGGTAATCTAGTGGTAGAACACTTGCCTACAGACCTGTAGACCAAGAGGTCACTACCACCGTTGGTTCTTAAGCAAGAGCCTTAACCCTGAGTTGCTCCAGGAGGATTGTCCCTGTAATCAGGAATTGGAAGTCACTCTGGAGAAGAGCATCTACTAAATGCCGTCAGTGTAAACAAATAAAAAGTAAACAAATGCATTTGTTCATTAATAGCATGTTGTCTTATTTTGAACTTGAGTTATTCTGCAGAAATCTGTGCAACAGCAGCAAGTACTGTGCCTAATGCCCACCAATGTTTTTATTTTTTTTTAAATAATAATTTTCTTAAGAAACCACCTGTTGCCTTAGAGACAGATTGAAATAATGAGAGTGAATTATAAACCCCAAAACCTCTTTTAAACAGTAAAACTTCTTACCCCTGCTTTCTTCCAGACTCATGTGAAGGCTCAGGTGGCCAGTAAGAGTCAGCTGCTGGCCATCATGAGCAGGAAGCATCAAGAGCTGGAGGATCGGCTGGATTACATGCTCACACGGATCACCAAGGAGACACAGGAAATCAAAGATTTGGAGCAGCAGCTCACAGAGGGTAAATTTGAAAAGCTAGTATATGAAAACATCTGAATGTATTTTGGATGTAGATTAATATGGATTGTGTGTAAAATCATTTATAACGTATAATTTATGATAAATATATTATGGTCAAAGCACCATAATTTGTTACAAAATGTAATTCTGAAGCCATTTTTTAAAAAGTTCTGATTTACATATAGGGACAGAGTGGTTTTGATAATTGATTATGTGCTCCCCAACAGGTCAGATAGCAGCTAATGAGGCACTGAAGCAGGATCTAGAGGGCATAATCTCAGGATTGCAAGACTACCTGCATGGGGTAAAGAATGAGGCTCGAAAGGCCCAATATGACTGCCTGCGCTTGCAGAGGGAGAGAGATGCTCTACAGATCCTCCTTCAAACCAAAGAACAGCACCTCAGCCAATTGCAGCAGGAAGCATTGTGGATGAATGAAAGCACACAAGGGGTAACAAGCTTCATACATACTGACCAAGCACTTTTTCTTTAATCTACAATTTTTGCCCACTGTATTGGCTCCACTTACCATATAAATGCACTTTAAGGTAGTAACCTAGAGGTAAGAAACTCCAAGAGCATGACCAAGAGACTGTGGGTTTGAGTCATCATCATTTATTATTTACCCCTTAGTCAGTGTTCAGGATCCCACACAGGACTACCAGTGATCATTGATTTTCTGGGTGACTAATCTTTCTCATCATAGTAGCGACACCAGTTTGGTACCGCAATTCATGTGTCTGTGTGTTTTGCACAGTGTATGAGACACAGCGGTACTGCTGGAGTTGTTAAAACATTAAATGCCTACCAGTTATGAAAGAATAGAGGATGACCATTCAGATGAACTGTCATCAGTAACATATTCAAGGTGGATGACCATGTTATCTGTGTCTAATAAAGTAAGTGTACACAGGGTTTTTAAAAAACCTTCTGATTTTTATAATCCATTGTGTACAGCACACACATACTTTAGCAATACCTCTCAATACAAATCAGTACAAGTCAAGTAGATCTTTTATATTTAATTTCAACCATATATACAGTACATAGTGAAACAAAATAATTTTCCTCCAGGACTATGGTGCTACACATACAACAACATCTAACGTGGCATAGAACACAAGACAAAACAAGTGCAGACAGGACTAACAGTGCAGACAAGAAAACAGATATTACAAAGAACAGTTGCAACGACAGGACATTTATCTGACAAGAGACGGGCAGTATGTGCTTGAATGTGGGTGGAACAGAGCAGCAGTATTGCATCTAGACTGTACAGAGCAGCAGTCTAATGGAGCAGCATTGTTAAAAAGTGTGGAGTGCAAATTAAAAAGTAATAATAATAATAATAATAAAGTGACTAATAACAATAAAGTGACTGTAATAACAATAAAGTGGCTAGTGTGCATAACCAGGAAGAGGTAGATAGAGGGATTTATGAAATGAAACATTGAAGAGCCATTTACTGTTCAAGAGTCTGATGGCCAGGGGAAAGAAATTGTTTCCCAGCCTGGTAGTGGAGGCCCATATGGTAGGCAACCTTTTCCTGGACAGCAGGAGGGAGAAGAGTGCATGGGACGTGTGTGTTGTATCAGTACATGCCTATAGTCAGTTTAATTGGTATTCTGTGAATGATCCACGAGTTTTACCTGCACACTGGTGGTTAGGTGGGGATCCTGCCATAAACTACGAGGTACACCCAAAAGTAAAGAGCAGCTGATATAATTGACCATGAATGTAGGTACAAGGGAAATTAAAAGTTGTATATTTGATAGTTAAGCACTGAAACTTACTTTTCTGACTCTAAGAAACTAAAGCTACCAGTTTAACATGGGATTTACACCTTGCTAAAGGGTATGTTATATTACTTGAATGTTATATTACGTACAACTTATTTTTAAGTTTCTAAAAATGGACTGTTATTGCATTAAGAGAATAATTTTATTATCGTAAAGCTAACCAAAATATAAAAGCTCAGCTTTAAGTACTTGATTTGAATTGATTTGATTTGACATAGGAGTTGTTGCAGCATAGGGAAGAGCTGGAGGCTCTGAAGAGGGAGAATGTGGAGCTAAGACAGGCTCAGGGCCAGATCAGCAACTATAAAGTCAAACTGGAAACTCAACTGCAAGAGAAAGACACTGAGGCTGGTCAGCTGAAGGAAGAGCTGGGACGTCTGCGACGGGTCAGTCAGGTACATACCAAAACCTTATTGTGGCACTGAATCCATTTTTCTGACATCTTAACAACACCATAAAAGCTGGGGTTGGGCATATTTCATGTTGTATTACAGTAGTATGTATAGTTTAATATGAACAAACACAATTAAAAGAAGAGCAATTATCCTGCAGAGATTTTAACTCTTATAAATCACAGTTAGCATTGGTGATTAACACAACCGTATTATTACTTGCAGCTGGAGCTCTCTGCACTGCAGGCTGAGCTAATGAAAGAAAGGCAGGCTAAAGAGAATTCAATGGCCCAGCTGCACTTGGCTGCCGAGAGAGAGTTGGAGAACAACAAGGCCCTGCAGCAACTTACCACACTACAGGTGTGTTTACATAAAAAGATGCAGCGGTGTACTCTTATCTGTTTGCTGTTGCTGTGATCGTTTAAGTGGACATAATGTAGCTTCTGTTTTGACCTATGGTTATTTGCTTTTCCACCTAATATATATGTGTGTTACTGCAGAGCGAGAAAGATGATCTATTGAAGAAGGTCAATATCCTGCAGAATGATCTGCTGCAGATCAGGAGCGAGCTTTTGTGCCCTAAACATGTGGTCAAACGTTTGGAGGACCTGAGGAGAAGCATAACCATAGGGCCAGGAGAGATAAGGTATGGCAGTGTGGTTGTAGAGAGAATTAACATAATGAGCAAATTAGATCACATTATAGTGGTATGGATATCTGATTTCATCAGTTTTATTTGATTATTTCGACACAAGTAAAAAATAAATGCAAAAAGTGACTACATAAAAAAATAATACAAACAGCTACAAATATGTATACATTTATTTTTATCTTTTATTTTTTATATCTTAAGAGTAAAAGTGTTTGGTCTAATAACACTTCACAGGATAATTGGAGAGAGGGATTTACTGGGTGAGAGCTTGGCTGACCTACAGGAGGAGCTACATCGCATTGTCTCAGCTGCTTTAAGAGATCGAGATGAGGCTCAAAGTGTTCAAGACAAGCTTGCACATGAAGTGGCCTCCCTCAAAGACAGGCTCAGGATCTGCCAGCAGAAGTGTGAGAGTGTGTGTGAAGAGGCCGACCAGGCCAGGGTAAGTACAATTTTTTTTCTCATCACTACTGAAGGCACAGCATCAGAAAGTTTTTAATAGCGGTGGTTCCCAAACTTTCTCTGCATTGCCCCCCTTTTTCAGGATAAGAACATTATTGAGCCCCCCCCCTTCAAACTACACAGGTTGAGATTCAAACTTTTTTTTTAAATAAAGCGTAGGCTATCCCATTGGTGTATTCCCAGTTTGGGTATACAGTGATTAATAATGTTTTGTAGGGAGTTCAGGCTCTGTTTCATGATCTCTGGTTGTAGGGAACCATTGTTCTTAACATCAAGTGTTGTGGGGTTTTTTTTTTTTATTTATTTATTTTTTATTTTTTTAACTTTTCTAATATACCTCATTCAGTTCTTCAATACTAAACAATTATCAGAATTGTAAGTTCTTCTCTGAAGCTTAGCCAATCATGGTGGACAAACAGTTATAGAGAATGTTGTGTGTATTGTTGAATTGTTGAAACAGGCTTGTTAGTCTGATGTGATGCAACATTTACTTTCTTTTCCTCAAACAGGCAGCAGAGAGGACTAAGGGGGAGGCTGAGCTTCTTCGACTGAGGGAAGAGTTGCAAGAAGCACATGAACAACAGTACCTCATGATACAGCGTTTGCAGGAAGCTGAGAGTGAGAGAGACAATCTCCTCACTGAGCTGGAAGAGCAAGAAAAACAAGTGTGTAAAAACAAGTTATTAAGAAAAGAAAAAAATACTGATATTTGATTTATTTACTTTCTCAAAATTGCTCACAAATTGTTTAGTCTTAAAGATAATGATATGTGGTTGTATGTGCAGATGAAAGCTGAGGAGAATCACAACCATGAACATCTGCAGTCTCTGGATCTGGAGTTACGGCAGCTCAGAAGATCTTTCACCACTGCAGATCAAATGGCTGCCCAACAGTTAAATGCAGCCAAAGACAAGCTCAGCTCTCTTCACAGAACTGTACAAAAAATCTGCCATGAAAGAAAAGAGGTACAGGAAGTCAATATGAAGGAAAAAACTTTGATTCCTAAGGATTTCATTCCTTTTATGTGGTATGCTGAGAAAGTGATGCCTTTGTTTTTGTGTATAGGATGCAGAGGAACTTAAAGCATCAAAAATACAGGCTTCTCAAGCCATACACAATCTAAGAAAAGCAGAGACTGAAATACAGGTCTTACAAAATATGCTCCAAGACAGGGTAACAATCACCTATAAACCTTTTAAAAAAGCAATTATAAATTTCAGATTGAATAAAACTTACCATCTGTACCCTGATGTTTTGCATTGTAGGCACATGTAATTCACATGGATAACCCTAGTGTCCCACACTCCAGCATTCATCAACCTGAGTTCACAAGACTGAAGCAAGCTTTGGAAAGACAACAAGCTCATACAAAAAGGCTCAGAGAACAGTTGGCCCAAGCCAAAGAAGGTGTCTTAACAAAGAGAATATTAAATATCCAACTGTCCATTAAAGGCCTGTTTTGCTAAAATTTCTGTTCCTTATCTTTGTAGACAACAGTGGAAGTTTAGAAGAATTGCTTGTGGAAATAGAAGCACTTAGAGATACTCTGTTGCAGCAAAACAACTACTTTTCCAGTTTAACAGATCCACCTCAAAATGGAGGCTACTGGCGCTATGTACCACCATACCAAAATGTAAGCTGCTACTATAAGCAGTTTTAAGTCCAGCAGTGCTTCACTTTAACCTTGCACTTATTAGATGTATAAATATGAATGCAAGACTCTTTTTAAATGTGTATGTATTTTAATCACCTTTCTCTGTATTTATATTCTAACGTCGAGTTTTTAAAAATAATGTTTTCTGTTTTCATTGCTCCAGCCACCTAGTCTAGGATCTCAGGGCACTTATGATTCTGGGCTGGGCTCTCAGCACCTCCCATCTCCTGAAAGAGGTAGACATTCCAAAGGCAAACAGTACAAATGGAAAAGATCTCCTGCTAACACAGGATACTGGGTCTACTCCCCCTGCCCTCATGACTCATGGTCTCATGGACAAAGAGGTGATGTAATATTGCAAACTTAAAATCAATTTGCTGCATGATTCCCTCTTTAGTACACTATGTATGCCATTTTATATATATATATATATATACCCAAATTATAAAGTAGAGCAATAACCTAAACTGTGCTTCATAGTGAGTTGGGTGCAGTTTGACCCCTTTTTTACTTTTTCCAAATATTTTATATTTTCAGTATTTCTTAAATATGTTCTTACATTTTTTACATACTGTTGAAATGTATGTATATGTTCTGTATATGCTAATCTTTCTAGTGTGCATTATAATCATATTGTTATAACTCCCTTCCCTGTAGAGCCTGTATATGGAGAAAGTGAAAGTGAAGATGATGTTGCAGGAAATTGTTTCACTCCTCCACCAGGCTCAGTCATCTACACCAAGCCCCCAGATGGCAATCAACTCCCTCCAGGCATGGTTATCTATGCTCCCCCTCTACCAGGCTTGTCTGTAATTCCTGGTGCCATATTTTATGGCCCCCCTCCTGATGGTGCCAAACTAGTGTATGGTCCTCCTCCCAGTGGACTGCACATCCCATTAATCCCTACGGGTACTCTACACTGCAATGTACCTGGCCATCAAGATATGGTAAGCCACTGGATATGTGGAGATTGCAAAATAAAATGAAATGCTCTGATGCAGACCCTGTGTTCAGTTTTGTAACATTACATTTTGTTATTGTTCCAATTGAATGTATGTCCTGTTATGTTTCTTGTTTTTGCTCTTTGCAGGAGCACTCACTGAGGAAGGCAGAGCAATCTTTAAGGGAGCTGCAGTCAGGCAGAGCTGTCAACAAGCAGGAGTTGCTCAGGCTTGAGGAGGAGAGATCAGATCTGCATTTGGAACTTAAAGAGCTGCACCGCACTGTGAACCGTTTGCAGCGCCACAGGTTATTGAATTCAGCTGCTCTCAGCATGCTTAATAGTCAAACACCTGATCACATCTGCACTTGTCTCTTCACTTGCATCTGATCACATTGGTTTGTTAAAAGTTCAGTGTCAGAATCTACTAATATCTTTTAAACCAAGACAACTATTTGAATGTATTTTGCCTAGGTCTCAGACTAGATTTCTCACTCCATAACACCATATTGCTTAAAAATTGGCCTTATTGGAAGTGGAATTGCATCTGTATATTAGCTTTAGCCTGCTTTGGTCTCAATCTGTCTCCAGAAAGCTGTTAGAGAGCTCATTAAGCCGTGCAGAGGAGCATTGTATAATGGGAGAAGTGGAGTGCCTGGAGAAGACTCTTGCAAAACGCAGGACTGAGCTTCGAGAGGCAGAGTGCCTCCTGCAGGAGGCTGAAGCTGACCTGAAGAATACCAGAGCTAAGGTCCAAAACAACCTCACTATACTTACTTACCTATAAATGTTTTTTTATAGGTAGGCATAAATGTTTTTTATAAGTGCTTTCTATACTTATCTCAAATAAAATCACATACCAGCATAAAGTTTGCATACAGAAAATGTATGGTAATATGTGTGTATTTGGATGTGTGTGTTTGTGTGCATACAGACCAAAGACAGTCTGCAGAGCTGGGCAGAAGCTAAAAGGAGTTTACAGGCAACAAACCATGAGTTGGAGGAAATTGAACGGCTAACTCAGAACAACGCTAAACAGCTAGTTCAATCCAAACAGCAGTTGCGGTACCTCTTTGGCTTTTTTCCCCCTCTTTTAAGATTGCACAAAAGGTTACTCAACTTAAAGAAATACATTCAAGTATGTCACGACCATCCATGTTTTTCCCAGGGATCTCCAGGGAGAGGTTAAGGACCTGCAAAAAAGTAAGAACGACCTGGAGACCACAGTACAACAGGTGGAAAAAGTGATTGCAGATCGAGATGCAGAGTTCCAGGATGTAAATAGAATGCTTGAGAGAACACGTAATAAGTAAGAGTTCCTTGTGGTGTGATAGCACAACTAATAATGAACATTTTACTCAATGTTCTTACCATGACTTCTGTACCCAGATTAGATGCACTGAAAGAAGAATTAAGAGAAAAACAGGGCATGGAAGGAAAACATCTTAAGAATTACAGAGAGGCAGAGGTCCTTTATAACCAGCGGAAACAAGACCTAGAACATCTCAATACCCAGGTAGTATGTATCAGAAAATGTAGTTGCTAGCATGTTTAAATTTTAGTGTGCATTTAATAAATGCTAAACCTAGCACTCAATAAATGCAGTTAATGTTTGTTTTGTTTTTTATCCTGGCGTCCATGGGGTTAATCGTCATTTCAGTTTGTTTTTGGTTGGGTTTGTACTGAACAAAAAATATCATGCCATAAACACTTTTGAATATTTTGCAGTCAACCAAGGACTTTACAAAGCCATCATTCACACTTGTTTGTTTTATTGTGAAAATACAGTTGGATAATAACTACATATATTAATTACATAGCAGTATCTGTCTGGCTCTCACTCATTGTGTTTGCAGGTGTTGCTGCAGCAAGAAGAGTTATCTCTGCTGAGCAGTAAGCTGAAGCAGTGGCAGGAGGAGGAGGCCATCATGAGAGACAGTGTGGAGAAGCATAGGAAGGGCCTGGTAGAGCTGCTAAGAGAGGGAGAGCAGGATGCTAAGAGCCTGCAGCTACGCATTAAGGTCTGCCCTCACAGACTCACTGAAAAATTAAAAGCACCTAGTATTAATATTGAATGTTAAGTAATAGCTGCCAAGTATTATTGGGGTAGACGATATTTCAAAAGTTATTTAAAAGAATGACCTCATTCAAGATTTTATGTGCATATTCTACAGGTTATTTTATATACAGTCCTAATCAAAAATTTAAGACCACTTGACAAATGGCAAAAAATCATATGTTGCATGGTTGGATCTTAACGAGGTTCCAAGTAGAGCTTCAGCATGCTACAAGAAGAAATGGGAGTGAGACAAAACATTTCTTTGAGCATGCAGTTTATTGAAAACAATGCTAAAACTGAAACAGGCTTTTTTACAGTTGATCAAATGTTTAGGACCACTGACATTTGTCAAGTGGTCTTAAACCTTTGATTGGGACTCTATATGTATATATCTGTCTGTCTATTTAGCATGGAAAACTGCAAAATGAGTTCTGAAAATTATACTTATGTCACAAGATGAGGAATAGAAACTGTAGTTGTTTGCAGTTTTAATGCATATTTGAAGGTGGTGGTAATACATTTTTTCATGTTTAGGAGCTACAGGAAGATGTGCAGGCTCTGGCAATACAGAAGGGAGAGCTGGACTCCCAGCTGTCAGAGAGGAAAAGCAAGTTAGTTCAATATAAAAAGGAGGAGCAGCAAGAGCAAGAGGCAGTCCAGAACTTGCAGTCAGTCATCATTAAGCACAAAGCAGGTAATCACATGGTTCTTCGGCTGCACATTATTAAACATTGTTGATAGGAGAAAATAATTTTCCCTTAATTTTGTCATGCATAATGTGTTTATCTCTGTTTTATGTTTAGAGCTGAAGCATGTGTTGGAGATGATCCAGCTAGAAACTGCTGAGTTGGAGGGAGTGAAGGTTCAACACAACCAGAAAGTGGACCAATTAGAGAAGAGCCAGCAAACTCTCTTTCAGGTAAGAACTGCAAATGAGCCCAGTGCAAGCCTTGAGATTGAGCAGAAGATTTTGTAACAAAACATAAATACTGTTTTTTGAACCCTGCTTCAGTTTGTCTAATCTGTTTGCTGTTTCTATTACGTTGTATACTTTATAGTTTGTAACAGATTCAAATTCAATTGCCTTATTTTGATTTCCTTCTATCTTGAAGTTTTTTTTAACATTTAAATGGAATCATATGGAACATTTAAATGAAGAGGGATTGAAAATCATTTATTTATAGCACATGAAACCACCAACTGGGGGGAAAAAAGAAAACATAGAATATACCACTTTAAGTTAGCTGTATACGTGTGTCTCACAGATGCGTATGGAGCTTCAGATGGTGCAGCAGGAGCTACAGGAGCAACAGGAGGGACAGAGGAAGCTGCAAGAGCAGTGTGTTAACTTGGAGGCCCGTCGAAAGCATGCTCAGAGGTACCAACTGTCAGTTATTGCCTGAATAATTGCTGAATAATAAAAAAGTTTCCATTCAGTGCTGTTGACTTTATCTAATAATAAGCTGTACTTTACAGTTAAAAACTTTTGTTGATCTTACGCTGAAATGATGTAATATGGGACTAAATATCTGATTTGGCAGATGTTTGGAGGCAGCAGAAGAGGAGGCACAGGCTGCAAAGGCAAAGCAACTGAAGCTGCAGGCAGAGGTGGCAAGGGTGAAGCAGGAGCACAGACATGCCTACAGTCTCAAAGAAGAGGTCACCAAAGATACTGCCAGTACTCAGCAACAGCTAGAGGGTACAAACTTTATATGAAGTGCTATATGAAATGACTAGTCTGTTAAAATGTGTGGCTAAAATGTATTTCATGTTTCCTGTAGACAAGACTGATGAGTTGAATAAGTTGAAGGAGCAAGTTACAAACTCACAGCTTCAGCTAGAGGAGATCAGAAAGGTGCACTTACTAAGTGTGTTTTAACTTTTTACATTAATTAGGGCCAAATTAAATAATATGTCTTTGAACAGGAAGTAGAAGGTGTTCGCCAAGAGCAAGATGATATGGCAAAGCTGCAGGGAGAGCAGATGGCTGAGCTGAAAAATAAGGCTGAGAAGATTCAGAGGAGACAGCACAGAGTGGACAAGTTGGAACAGCAGCTGAAGGAGCTAGAGGTGATCGTGTCCAAGAAGGAAGCTCAGCTTAAACAACAGGAAGAAGTATGCTGTGCCAAACAGTGTTAAAATGTTTATTTGAATACTAACCCTTTGTTTTGGCATCTTCTTTTTGGTCATTTTTGGTTTCCTTAATTATGGAACACTTTGGGAGCAAATGGAAATTGGCCTAGAAATACTGAATATTACTGAAAGTCTGTGGTTATAAATCATGAAAATTTACATTGTTATCGATTATTCACAAATGCTTATTATTATAGCCCTAATGTCTGTCTGTAGATATTGTCAGGGCACATTAACATCTCTGATATTTTTATGTCTAGCACATAAAGACTCAACAGCAGCAGAGTTTAGAGTTGGAGGAGTTGCAGACGCAACAACAGCAGAAGTTACATTCCCGGCTACAGGCACTAGAGGGAGCACTGGCCCAACGCATGGAGAAAATGGAGCAAGTAACTGCTGCTTTAGAAGATCTAGAGGAGAAGAGAAGCTTTTTGCATGCAGAACAACTGCACAGTGCTCTGCTTCAGGACAGAGTGAAACAGCTGGGTGAGTTTAAAGGTCAGCTGTAGCCTAGCAAATAGGGATTTGGCCCCACAATCTGAAGGTAATGGGTTCAAATGCTACAGCAGTAGGTTACCCTGAGGTACCCATGAGCAAGGTACTATCCCCATCTCTGCTCCCTGGTTATTTTAAATAGCTGCACCCTGCTGCATGGTGTGTATGAGTGAAAACACTGACAAAACAGAACTTTTATTAATTGGCTTCAAATTTCTCATCACTAAACTCCAAAATTTCAGTTTATCCATTGAAAATGCTCTTGTTACACCCTCACCCACTGTCCGGAATTTAGGCATTATATTCGATCCCACTCTGTCATTTCAATCTCACATTAAAACAGTTGTGAAAAATGCTTTCTTTCACCTCAGAAACATCTCACGTCTCCGCTCATCACTTTCATTGAAGGATGCAGAAATACTTGTTCATGCTTTTATAACTTCCCGTCTCGATTACTGCAATGCTCTACTCTTTGGTCTCCCAACTAGAACATTAGCCAGGCTCCAGTACATGCAGAACTCTGCAGCTCATGTTCTCACGTTCTCCAAAAAATCTGAACATATCACCCCCATTCTCCACAAAATTCACTGGCTGCCCATATCGTATTGTATTCATTACAAGCTGCTTCTGATTACCTTTAAAGCCCTTCATGGATTTGCTCCTTCATACCTCACTGATTTACTCCATTCATACACTCGCACCCGTTCACTGCGATCCTCCGGCACAGGGTTACTGTCAGTTCCTAAATTCAGGTAAGCTTCCATGGGTGGTAGATCATTTAGTGTTGCTGACCCTAAACTCTGGAATTCCCTTCCTCAAAACCTGCGCTTAACGTCTTCTCTGTCCCTCTTTAAAACACAGTTAAAAACATATCTATTCAGTCTGTGCTATTCCACTTCTTCCAGTTCTTAATTTCCTTATTCTGCTGTTTGTTTTTTCTGTCTTTGTGTTTGTATTAACTGTTTTAATTTGTTTTTTTTTAACTTGCTCTGTAAAGTGACCTTGGGTTTCAGAAAGGCGCTATATAAATAAAAATTATTATTATTATTATTCTTATTAAAAGAAGAGGTTTCATTTCGCCTCACTGAGAAAAAGTCACTTTCACTTAGTTCATCTTTATGTGGCACCTTTTATTACCCATAGTTTCCCCATGAGCTTTCCTATCTTAATATATTGACTATAGTTTTACAAACACTGCGTAAGTTATAGAAATGTTATTAGTAAATACTGTATGATAAACCAGTAATGAAAGACTTACAGTTAAACCTTAATAATTTGAGGGGTAATACCTAATCATGTTCATGACAGACTTCTCTAATTCTGTGTGTGTGTGTGTGTGTGTGTATGTGTGTGTGTGTGTATGTGTGTATGTGTGTATGTGTGTATGTGTGTATGTGTGTATGTGTGTATGTGTGTATGTGTGTGTGTGTGTGTGTGTTCACAGAAGAAGAACTTGCTGAGAGGGACTTTGGGCTATGTGCCAGAACTGATGAAGTGAAGGAAGTCAGGAAAGACTTAGAGACATGCCAGTCTGAGCTCCAGCATCTTCATGACACTCTGGCCTCAGAGAGGAGGTTAACAGAGGCACGATTTCTGACCATGAACAGCCTCAGTCTTGCCGATAATGAAAATTTTAAGCAGGCTGAGAAAGTGAGAAATTTCCTAATTTTTTTCCTTAACCTTTATGTATAGTGAACTGTTGATTTGTTTAATTTAGCATTAATCTCTTGTAATCCCTTCTGCTACACTGAGTAAAAATGATCTATGTGCAGGAGAGGGAGAGATTGCAGAAGGACCTGGAGGTAGTGGATCAGGCAGCTCAGGAGAACCATGAGAGAGCCAGAGGCCTACAGGTAGAACTCAACTCAACATCTCAGGAGTTGCTATCCCTCAAAGACAAGCTTACCATTGCCTCCAGTATACAGAAATGTTTGACTGTGACAACCACACTCAGGGTAATACAGTGGACCAAATATAACTATGGAAAGTAGAACAATACATTGTTTGCTACTTGTTATGCTATCGGCATTTACAACAGTGATGTGGCAGAAGTCTGCGATCTGCAAAGGAGCTGCTTACCAATTACTAAATATTTTATCGTGAACAACTTATTGATCCAAATTAACATTTTTTACAAAAGTAAATTCTTTTGATCAAAAATCATGAAATTCAAACAAAATACCCAGGTCACATCAAGAGATCACCCATGTGTTTCAGTTTATTGCAAGGCATATACTAACATGCATCATTATAATCACAGATAATTGATTATTGTTCCTGATTTGCATAGCTCTTAAGGACAAGTAACTAATACTGAAATACTTATGTTTTTCTGCACATGCATCCTCAGCTTTGGAGTAAGGGAGAGGGGGAGATTTGTCTACAAGACGTCAAGGATTCAATGCGATCTGTAAGGTCAGAGGTCAGAACAGAGTTGGACAACAGCATGAAGGAGTTAGCATTGCTGCCCATAAGCTCCTCAGACACAGACGACCACATGGAGAATCATCTCTCAACTCCACTTGCCGTTAGGAGAACTACCTTCAACACCAAAGTATAGGCTAGGTTCTGTTTTTTAGCACTCAGTTGCAAAAGCTTTAATGAGTATGTAAGGAGTATGTAAACCAAGGTTTTTATATTCCTTTGTGCAGGATGAGCAATGGCGTGGAGAAGCGCTGAGAGAGAGACTGAGGCAGCATGAAGATCTTTTGAAGGTACTTTGGAAGGCTTACTTTTTTTTTAAAATGTTATTCAGTCATCTAGTTTTGTGTATTTTAGTTTATTTTAACAGAATTGCTTTGTATAAAATTAATTGATGTAAGGCAATCAAATAAGCGCAAATTTTCTGTTACTCTGCCTCACTTCAGGCTCAGCTGCGCAGATCCATGTTCTCCCAGCAGGAGGCACTGTGTTTGCGCAGGCAGCAGACAGAGGGCAGCATTCAGGGTCTACGCAGGCGAGTAGACAAGCTGGATCAGCTGCTGGGCAAAACCAGCCATGATTCCCCCTATCTAAGCAACTCTGAAATCCACACTAAGTGGATCCACTTAGCACCGGAACAACCCTCTTCTACTCTGAAGCAATCTTAATAGCCATGATATAAAAACACCTGTGTAGGTATCTCTTGTGCCATCAAAACAGTTTTCATCCATCAAAGCAAGGACTCCACAAGATCTTTTAAGTGCAGCGTGGTATCTGCCACCAAGTTGGGGCCCCCATAGATTGGACTAGTTTGACCAGCACATTCTATCAAGCTCAATCAAGAGATTGAGCTTTGGAGAATTTGAGAGGCCAAGGCAACTCTTAGTTGTTCAAATCATACCTGAACAATTTTCAGCCACTGCTAAAATAGAACACTGTGAAAGAGTGTACTTGCTCTACAACATTCTTTAAGTAGCTGAATCAAAGTATCGTTAGCATGAACGTCAGAACCTAATGTTTGTAACAGCGGAACATTCCCAAGAACATTATGCATCCAGCCCTCCATGTGAAAATTACAATTCATCAGACCAGACCATCATTCTCTTGCTTCATAGTATAATTCTGATTCTCACATGCCCAATTTAGGTGCTTTCGACAGTGGACACTGACAGTCTGTGGTTGCACAGCCCCTACAGTATGTATCCTGACAGCTTCCTATTATCACCAGCGTTAAATTGTACAGTACTTTGTGCTGCAGTAGCTCATATACTGGATTAGAGCAGACAGGCTCACAAATTAGTCTCTAGCACCCAAGACCATGTTCCCAGTTGAATGTGGTTATAAACACATCACAAGACGCTCTGATCCAATTGTCTAGCTGTCACTACTTTGCACTTGTCAAGTTCTCTTGCACACTTTCCCTGCTTTTAACACATCTATTTCAAGAACGTCAGTGGCCTTAATGATGTGGCTGATCAGTTTATGTTTGAGGGTGGTGGCATTACTTGGGCATCATGGGTAGTATATTCAAAACCGGCTGATTATACTGTTTTAACACACTAAACTAAACATAGCAATAACCAGTGTGTTGAATCAGGTGTATTTAAGCCAAAAAAAAAACTAACTGCTGGACTTTAGCTCTAGAAGATGGGAGTTCCCCACCACTTGCTCAGTAATGGCCTTTCTTTTCTTCAAATAAAAAACAGGAAATGGTCCATTTTGTTTTCTAAGACAGGTCCCACAGATAACCCCATCACGCCTGATAGTGTAGGGAAAGATAGTAAGCTCTCTTGGTGGAATTATTTTGTTGTTTCAGCCTGGCATTGAGAACTGAAGGTGACAGAGTGAAGAGCATTCCTATAGTCATTCATATACATTCCTATTAGACTGGCTACACTTTTCCTGAAATAGACCAAGCACCTCCTGAACCAAGTGCACTAAAGCCATTCCTAAAAAAAGGTTTCTCTGTGAAGTATAGGAGGTAAGGGCCTGTTATCGTTAAATGATGGAGATTGCTCCCTCGACGTTCAGCCTCAGAAAACAAGTCGAACCCTTGCTCTTTGGCTTGGAAATAAGGAAGGCAAAATGTGGGGTGAAGGAAGTATTATGGTTTTTATAAGCATTCTTTCTACCTCAGGACCAAAAGAAAAAGCAATGTTCCTTGTTGACTCTAGAAACACTGTGTAGTTTATATATTATATATTTTATATATATATATATATATATATATATATATATATATATATATATATATATATATATATATATATATATATATTAGTGAATAGCAAAGCTGTGTGCCTTAAAGCTTTATCACCTCTAAACAAATGTTTACTTTGCATTATTCCGAACATTAGCGTCAGCTGATGGGGACTGGTGAGATTTTTTTTTTACTTTTTTACTTACCCATCAGAAGAATTTACTTGTAATGCTCCAGGAACTTAGAAGAGCACTTAAAACGTTATATGCAATGTTGTAACATACACTGTTGCAGTTCTAATTGTGTGCAATAAATCTTTTTCCACATTTTTTTTTTCTCTCCACTGTGAAAAAGGAAGTGGTGGTGCAACACTAGTACAGCAATGCTTTAGCAGAGACAGTCTACAGCATTGTCTTTATTAACATAATTACAAACAAATGTCACTTACAGAAGACATACCTCAGTTTCAGAGCAGGTTATATATGCCTTTTTAAAGTTGTCACTTGGACATGAAAAAAGTAAGAGGATGGGCTCAAATAAAAAAAAAATTAGTTTTCAAAACTACTCCACACATATTCCTTTACAATCTCGTAACACAATTTTAATAGAATTTTTGGAGTGCTTCTTTTATCCCTTCAAATGTTTAGAAGTTGGACGTTCTGCGGCCTGCCAAATAAACAAGCATTCCTTAAAAAGGGCCAATGTTTAACTTTTTAAGGTTAAACTGAGATGAACTATGGCCAGTGTGGAAAAAACAAATCCAGCTTATACCCCTCTGAATTCATAGTGAAAATCTTAAAATTAAGGAATGCTTCTGAAGAGGGACAAAAAAAAAAAATCCTTGAATGAGTTACTCTATAGCATTTTAACTTTAGTGACATGATTTTTCTATCCTGTATTTTACAGAGTGAAAGGGATTTACATAAAGCAAATAATAAGGCAACAGAAGTTAAAATGAAAAGAATACTCTGATATGCTAAAGGCTTACACTGAATTTGAAGGGCACTGAGGAAGAACTGTGGTTCATTCGCTCACTGTCAGTTAGTTGTCTGTTCATTATAACATTCATACTAAAGTGAAGAAGCTGGACACTTCGTTTACGAATTTTTAAGGGTAATAAACTTAAGACTAATTAGATAAAAGAGCTCCAGGCCATTGAAAAACTACAAAGTGCAAAAATGTTCTTATGGACGCAAAATGTGAGTCCTTTCAATATATTACTATCACTGTTCTACATCATAAAACATTTTGCATCTGAAGCATCCAAAAGAACAGCTAATTTTGTACAATGGAACCACCTCCATTTGGTTTTAACAATACTCATCTTGTATAATAGTTGTACATTATGTCTTGAGTAGGTACAAACAGATAAATACGTGGTGGTTTGTTACTTGTGACGCTGAATAAATCCTAATTAAAACAGAATACAATATCAATTAAAGTTTTTCTTTTTAACAAAATGTACAATAACAGGTCATCATGCATCTCCTCTCAAGCACATTCTAAAATTGGATTCTGCTTAAATGTGTTATTTCATTTCCACTTGAACAAGAATAACATATCAAAATTTTATCATCAGCTGCTGTACACAAGATGTTTCATTTACAGTTATGCACATCACTCTGCTTATTGATAAACTCAATCATGTTCAGTTTATCAGCCATCTAGATTAGTGTTCAGTGGAGGAGGCTTCCTCCAGAGTGCCTGCAGGGTGCACTGGGATATGTGTGTTATGAACAGGGAAAATGAGTGAGAGGGAGCAGGAAAAGAGGGGAGATGAATGTGGCGAAAGCTGATTACGCTACTCTTCCATCGCTCAGACTCCAACTGCATGGCCAATCAAAATGGAAGGATAGAAAGAAAGAGAGAGGCCGAGGTGGATTTGGAAGGTAGATAGAGAGTGAATGAAAGAGAGAGATAAGTCTTCGTGGTCATTAACAGCTGCAGCCTTCCTTTTGGGGCTGTGCGTCGCTGGAGAGTCGACCGCCTTGTGGGGCAGTGGGCTTGTGCTGGACCCCTGACTCGGCTGCGTTCAGGTCCAGACTGCCATCCTGAATGTTCTGGTAGATCTTCTTGGCTGCCTCAAGGAATGCATCTTCCACATTCTCACCTCTGTTCAAATGACAACATTGAGTATTACTGAAGAATGCTAGAAAGCAGCAATATCAAGTTTCAACTTTGGTAACACAATGAAAAAACTATTATGGTGTATTGTTACTTAATAGATAACTGAATGGATTGATGCAAAATACACATCATAAAAGTAGGACCCTTCAGCTCTTATCAGGACATATGTATAAAGTTCAACATCCAACGTTCCTGCATTGTGTTAAACACATAAAAAAAAAAAAAAAATAGCAAACTTACGTTTTCGCGCTAGCCTCAAGGAACAACAGTCCTATTAAAATAAAAATGAAATAAAGGCAAAACATTGTAATGTAGTGCTGGAAATAATATGGTGAAAAACAGCAATAAGGCTTTTGTATCCAACATTTTCTGGACTTAATGCAGTAAAACAACAAATGTACTAGTTCTCTGAAAAGAATAGAAAGGACAGCAAATGCATAAGAATTGATTAAGAGTGCTGATTATGATGAAATTTCATAATATGTCAGGAAAGGCACAAATTATCATTTAGATGTGCTTGGGTAATATTAAAGCAGATGATTATGCAGAGGTACCCCATTTCAAAAAACATTTATCTACCATTCTCTTCAGCAAACTGCTTGGCCTCCTCGTATGTAACATCTCGCTGGGCTTCAAGATCTGCTTTATTACCAATAAGAATGATCACCTGTAGAATGAAAATCAATTTTAATGCAGATAAATTGTGCCCATATATAAATACAAAGCAACAAACTCATGATTTTGCACTGATCCCAGAAACAGCAGCTGAATCAAGACTACTGAAGTCTTACTGTATTAGGGTTAGTGAGATTCCTTGCATCAGTCAGCCAGCTGCTGAGGTGGTTATATGTGCTTCGCCTGAAGAAGAGGACTAGGAGTTACTAAGAGTAAGCGTTTAAAAAGTGGCATTATGTACATTTATGTACAATGCTAGGAGCAACCAGATTTTTTTTTCCCTACTAACATCATTAAAGTCATGAACAGTTCCAAATAATGATGTCTCACAACAGCATGCCTACTTCAGAGCTGAAATGAACAGAACAACAATGAACAAAGAAGAAAAGAAATCCTAGTACCTGGTGATATCATACACCATGAGTGCTCCAGCGGCTCCTCTGTAGTAGCTGCGAGTGACCGCGCGGAATCGTTCTTGGCCTGCCGTGTCCCAAATCTGCAGCTTCACCTTCTGCCCGCTCACCTCGATTATCCGTGTGCCAAACTCCACCCCGATCGTGTGTGGGCAGTCTGCCATAACTGATTCAGACAAGAACAGGTGATGCTTTTTCACTGCTCTGACGATCAGTATTTGTGAGACAAATGGAAAAACATAACATGATAGCGGGGCAGATTTGACTTGTCACACCACCATTAAGATACTGAAATACTAAGACACCGAAATGTTTTTGCAGTGGTAAACAAGTGTATAACCTTTGAGGCAGACCAAGGTGTGCGCAATTAAACACGAACAGCATGAACTATAGGGAAAATGCTTCAGCCAGAAAATGAGGAGGGTTCACAGCCAGTAAAACCCATGACCTACATTCATTCTTGGGTGGTTCAACAGTGATTAGCTGGCTAGATGGGTTTGGTCAATCTGATCAATACTTACATTTCTTTTCTGTGAACTGGTGAAGCAAACACGACTTTCCAACCCCCATATCACCTAGGAGGGGAAAGAAAGTCTCAGTAGGGGTTTGAAAGCAGTAAATCTGGAATGGCCATGCAATGGTTTGAGGTTACTTACCAATAATGATATACTTGAAGATGTAAGAATAGTTATAAGGTGCAGTCGTCATTTTCTTTCTGGAAAACGAACAGAGAGTTATTCTGCTTCAGCTGCTTTGAATCAGGAGCCAGAAGTTGGGCTACTACATAAACAAACCCAAGCTAACGTTAGCCAGCTGACAAACTATTGTTTAGGGCATCAATCTGGCTAATGTTAGCCAAATGTCACGGAGTCAAAGCTCTTCTCCTCGACATGTTTATCAGACCCAGGTTCCTTGCTGACAACAGGATACCATACACCTCTGCTTTCCCGCAAAGAATTAAATGCTCGGCTATTTAGTGAGCTGAGCTTCCGAATGACATTTTGATGTAAACAGCTAATGCTAGCGAGCTAGCTCCACAAAAGCTAACGACCCTGTTCAGTTAGCTCAGTGTACGCCTGTCTGGGATGACAAGAACCAGGAAAGTGCGACAGGTTACGTTAAATGCAGGTACAAATCTTTAAACCCAGTGAAAAATATGAAAGACGGGAATTTCCGTGATGTTTGGGCTAGGAAGGGCAGCTTAGCTATTAGCCGCAGCAAGCGCAGGAAAGAGCCGGGCTGAACCAGAACCGCTCCGATATAACCCTCTTTTAACGAGCATTAAGGCGCATTTGAGGAATTTCGTCCAACGCTAACGTTCCGGACAATATTATGATGGAAAAATTACCTAAAATGTTAATAACAAGCCGTAGATCAAGGCAGATTCGGTCGTATTGCGGCCAGTCTCTTCCTATACGGTTCCTATGAAAACACTGACTCGGGCGCCCCCTAGTGGACACACTACGGAGACGCGCCCTCTCGTTCGCCTCGCTGTTCAGACGCGTCTTCTTCGTCACGCTGAAGCTGCGGCTGCGCCTCAAATCACGCTTACCTGCCTACTCAGGGCACTACCATGAGGGATGAGAGCAGCGTCTGACATAAGAGACACTATAAATCAAGGGGTTCGAGACGGCTGCCTCAGAATGTAACGCAGCCTTCATAAAGCGTGATCTAATTTTGAGGCTTGTTTAACTGAGAAATATATTTATCTGGATAATAAAATTACATGGTGCAAAACATGTCGCGTTGATGACATAAAATTAGCGAAGATAGCATTGTTTAACAACACAAAAGGAAACTGAAAAGCTTTCGATTTTTATTTTGCATTCATTTTAAAAGACAGGGTTAGGCTAATTAATGTTCTTCGGTGTACATACAATGCATTGGCACATTTTATTCATTAAAATGACTGCATTATAACACGTTTGTTTCTAGTAATAAAGTGTGAATCTTACGCCAGGATTTACGTGTATTTGTACGTGTTTGTTCCTGATTGCAGTTTTTGTAACATCCTCTTGCCCTCAGAAACTAGGGGCGTGGCTCCGCTCAAGTGGGCGTGGTTTAGCGTGCATTGTAATAAAGCTAACCTGCTCTCGCCATAAAAGACTCTTCATTCATCTTGTCCAGAACAGTGATAGAGGTAGCATCTCCAGAGCTCCTTTTTTCATGTGAACTTGTAGCCTGACTGCCTATAACAGTACCTGTCTTGTCTTTCTATTCTCAACAACCCTCCAGTGAAATCCCTAAGGTATGTTGGCTTTCTACAAAGGATCAGATCTTTTCACATTTTGGTCGCCTCTTGGCTGTTTAATGCACAGCTGGGACTGTTTGGTAGAATCTGATGATGAAGCAGATTAGCCTCTATATTACATCTGCATTAGCTTGTATCATGATACAAAATACCTGATTGGATCACACTTTATTTTCTTGTTGACTTCAAAGGTAAATATATATTTGGCATATTAAAATAAATCTAAGATTTTTTTTTTCTTCTCTGAAGCATGGTCTATCACCCTGAGTTTGAGAAGGCTGGCCAGAAGCCTGGACTGCAGGTATGGAGGATTGAGAACATGGACTTGGTGGGCGTCCCAGATAATCTCTATGGGAGCTTCTACACAGGAGACACCTATATAATACTCCACACCTTAAAACAACATTTTGGAAATTTACAATATGATCTCCACTTCTGGCAAGGTGAAACTGTTACTTGTCTTTTTTTGTTTGTTTGTTTTTGTTTTTTTTATGCTTTTTTTTTTTTTTTTGCAGGCTTATGTATTTCCTTGCCCTGTCACTAGGAACTGCCTGTTCATTGCACTGCTGGTGAACACCATCTCTTTTTGTTTAGGCAGTAACTGCACAATAGACGAAAGTGCTGCAGCGGCAATTTTCACTGTACAAATGGATGATTATCTTGGAGGGACACCTGTTCAGTATCGAGAGGTCCAGGGCTATGAATCAAAAACATTTTTGGGATACTTCAAATCAGGGCTGACATATATGGTGAGCATGACTACAAATTTAAGCATAATAATACATAAGGGTGATTTCAATGCAGTATTCAAAAACAGTAGATCATATATGTGTGTGTGTGTGTGTACAGTACTGTGCAAAAGTTTTAGGCAGGTGTGAAACAAAGAATGCTTTCAGAAATATAAATAATGATTGTTTATTTTTATCAATTTACAAAATGCAAAGTGAGCGAACAAAAGAAAAATCTAAATCAAATCAATATTTGGTGTTACTACCTTTTTGCCTTCAAACCAGCATCAGTTCTTCTAGGTACACTTGCACAAAGTCAGGGATTCTGTAGGATTATAGTCGGGGTATGATCAACCAGTTTTACCAAACAGGTGCTGATGATCATCAATGACACACGGAGGTTAAAACACAGTCATGTTTGGAACAACCTACCAGCCGAGTTCCTTCAGAAACTGTGTGCAAGTGTACCTAGAAGAACTGATGCTATTTTGAAGGCAAAGGGTGGTCACACCAAATACTGATTTGATTTAGATTTCTCTTTTGTTCACTCACTGCATTTTGTTGATTGATGAAAATAAATGATTAACACTTCCATTTCTGAAAGCGTTCTTTGTTTACAGCATCTTTTCACACCTGCATAAAACTTTTGCACAGTACTGTATGTGTATGTGTGTATAGAGAAATAGTTATATAATAATATTCTCAAAATCCCAAAGTTGCTTATGAATACTATTGTTTGCTATTTTTAAGGCTTATTTATTTAGATGCATACATATAATTACAACTCTGTAGAATCAAGATGCACAAAAAAATATTGAAAAATTGTACTAAATATTGACCTTGAGACTAAAAATTGTATAAACCTTGAATATCGTTACAGCCCCAATAATACACAGAACTTCCTTTGGACCGTGTGAGTCTGAGTGTTAATAAAGGCTCATTTTTACCTCAGCAAGGTGGAGTGGCCACGGGGTTCAGACATGTGACCTCTAATGAAGCCAGAATACAGAGAGTCCTCCATGTTACAGGCAGAAGAATAGTGAGGGCTACTGAGGTACCTGTGAGCTGGGATAGCTTCAACCATGGAGACTGCTTTATTCTGGATCTGGGGGAGGCAAGAGAAAATCAGGGGATTTTATTTGTCCTGTTTTCCTTTTTTCATTTGTTGTAACTGCATGAAATGTTCTATCCATTAATATAAATGTTCATTTGCTGTAATCTTTCCCAGGAACTGTACCAGTGGTGTGGCACCAAGAGCAATCACTTTGAGAGACTGAAAGCCACCACTGTTTCCAAAGGTATTCGTGATAATGAGCGAGGCGGAAAAGCAAAGTTGTATATGTGTGAAGAAGGTTCAGAGCCTGAACAGATGCTGAAGGTAAGATGAATCAAGCATATTGTAGCATTCATCTCATCCATCCCTTTCTTATTTTATAGGCCAAATTGCCAATTAAGATGTGCAAAAGTAGGGGAGGGAAAAAAAGAAAAGGGGGGGGGGGGAGGAGAAACCCTTCTGATTTTCAGATTAATTACACAGTACTGTAAGAAAAAATGGTACACATTTGCATTTTAAAGGTTGTATTTAGTAATATGTAACACAAGCCAAAAGCTTGGAGCCACCCTTGGATTTTTATTTCTTCAAACAAATGTAAATGTGACTGATTTACTTAAGTTAAATTCCCATATTCTGATACCCTGTTCAAAGATCGTCTTGGCCTTCAGTCTTTCTCCCATTGAGCTTCATGGGACAAGCTAGAACAAGTTCAATATGAACATCCAGCAAATAATGCAAAATTGTTTACATGCTTGAAAATGTGCTGGAGGGTTTAGACACAAAATATTTTTAGTAATTATTAAAAGAATAATGCAAATCTGTGCTGCTGTGATAAAGGCAAGGGGTGGTTATTTTGATAAATTGTACTTAAGTACATTTACTGTTTATTTGGTTAATTTAACATGCTGAAAAAATAAAACAAAAATGTTACTATGTCAAGATTCTTGGACCAAAGCCTGAACTTCCTGATGTGGATTGTGATGACATTGAAACTGATGCATCAAATAGGAAGATGGCCAAGCTGTACAAGGTAGGGCTGAGATCCTTCATTTTCCCCCCTCTTTATTCATTGTTTCTGTACTGAATTCAGTAAAATCACTAATCCACCATTAAGGTGTCCGATGCCAGCGGAAACATGTCTGTCACTCTGGTAGCAGGAGAAAATCCCTTCTCTCAGAATGTGTTGGAGTCCACTGATTGCTTTATCTTGGACCATGGCGCCAATGGCAAGATCTTTTTCTGGAAAGGTCTGTAATGAACCAGTCTGTTTGTTTATTATTTAGTATTTAAGATAAATATTTTACACATCAATCTCGGGCAGTACCGGGAAAAATGATAGATTCCAATAAGAATTTTACTGAATTAAGCAGTGATGAAACAACTACAGGTAAACATGCCAGCCCAGAGGAGAGGAGTGCAGGGATGAAGGCTGCAGAGGAGTTCATCCAGAAAATGGACCATCCAAAACACACCCAGATTCAGATCTTGCCTGAAAATGGAGAGACTCCTCTTTTTAAACAATTCTTCAAAGTTTGGCGTGATGTGGCTCAGACTGAGGGGATTGGAAACATCTATGTTCCTAACAAGATTGCCAGGATTCAGAAAGTGCCCTTTGATGTCGCTACACTGCATGACTCCAGTGCCATGGCTGCTCAGCATGGGATGGTGGACAAAGGGGATGGAGAGAAAAAGGTAAACACTGTATTAAAATCAAGATTAATAAGGAATAAACAAATATTAATAATTTCTGACCTATATACATATGTGTGATATTCAGAAAAGAGAGTGAACTTTGATGAAGCCTTACTCAGCATATTATTTAACTTGGCATTTTTCATCCCTTTTAAGATTTGGCGCATTGAGGGATCAGACAAAGTGGAGATTGACCCCACAACTTATGGACAGTTCTATGGAGGAGACTGTTACATCATCCAGTACAACTACCAGCATGGGGGCCGACATGGCCAGATTATCTACATATGGTGAGGAATAGAGGCCCAGCCAACAACTCGCCCTCAGCAAACAGCTTGGAGGGTGTACATTTAAACTGGAAGACTTGGCTGTGGGCAAGCCTCTTTTGCCTCTTCATATTACACACTGTTGTGTAATAGTATCTGACTGGTTCACATAACCATATCCTTTACAATCATTCTATGTACCACTTGGCTTAACTTCAGTTGTTGCAAGGTGGATGTATCATTATTACAAAAGGCTTTTGTTTAAGGGCATGACATGAACAGTATTTGTGTGCACAGGCAAGGAGAGGATTCCAGCCAAGATGAAAAAGGAGCTTCTGCCATCTTGGCTGCCCAGCTGGATGAGATGCTGGGTGGAGGTGCGGTTCAGGTAGCTGACAAAATATCCATCTCTTATTATTGATGGGTGCTGGTGGTCTAGTGGTAGGATACTTACCTATGAACCTATATTGCCACTATGGCTCGAGGTCCCAGGTTCGAATCCCACCTCTACCGCTACCAGGTCCCTGAGCAAGACCCTTAAGCCCGAGTTTCTCCAGGGGGACTGTCCCTGTAAGTAGGACATGGAAGTCGCTCTGGAAAAGAGTGTCTGCTAAATGCCGTAAATGTATTGCAATTTTAGCACTACATTATAGCCATAATGTGTGCCGTGGTGGTGGTCGGATTCTCTTCTATGGAGCAAAAAGTAGAAGGTTCAGATCTTAATTTCCACATGACCATTCATGTATTCTTTGGTCTAACAAATCCCTTACGAGTAGGTTACCCTTGAGCATGGTACCGTCCCCATCACTGCTCCCCGGGTGCTTTCAATAACTGCCCCCTGCTGCATGCATTTGCATGTATGGGTTAAATGCAGAGGTGTAATTTGTGTTGTTTTCCTGTGTCCAGATTGCAGTTTAGTTATATAAATATACATTTTGTTTAAATGCAGTTTGTTTAAAATATCAAAACAGTTGGTGGGACTAAAAGCCCATTTTGCCTCTACTGTCTCTTGTCTTAATTTTTAAGCTAAAAATCTTCCTGTAGATGCCAGTTTAAATTTTCTTAATGTTTACATGTACTGACCAATATTTATCAATGCAGTATCTGCTTACATAATCACATACCTTTTACATGGGAACTGTACAGTTTGAAATTTAAAGGCATCTTTGATAGTAAACTAATTTATCATCTACTGGTCTAAAATTTTCAAAATAATAATTGTACAGTTAGACTTTTAGAAGAATGTATATAAAACACATGTATTAAGATGTTTTCATTGTTTTAGGTCCGAGTAGTCCAAGGCAAAGAACCTCCCCACCTCATGAGTATTTTTGGAGAAAAGCCTATGGTGGTGTTTAAGGGTGGGACATCCAGAAAAGGTGGCCAGTCAGTAAGTGCAGAGATCCGCCTGTTCCAAGTGCGGTCCAGCACTTCTGGACACACACGGGCAATTGAGGTAAATGGTTGGTTGTACAAACTGAGTTACTAAGTGTAGTTTCATATGCACTGCATTTCCTAGATAAGCTGGTTTAAGGGAGAACACTGTCTGGAAAGCTTTTTCACTCTTTTTTCCATTCCACCCCACAATTAAGGTTGATCCAGTGGCCTCAAACCTCAACTCCAATGATGCCTTTATTTTAATGAACCCATCAGGCTCAGTGCTGTGGGTTGGGCAAGGGACCAGTGATGCTGAGAAAAATGGAGCAAAACAGCTCGGTGAACTTTTGGGTGTGACTGTTTCGGAAGTGGCTGAGGGTGAAGAGGGAGGTAGGCTATCAGACTGAGCAGAAGTGTAAAAAAAAAACAAAAAAACAAGTGCATGGATATGGTTATGAAATTTGTATTTTTTTTCTTCCCACTGATGTCACTGAAGATGAGTTCTGGGAATCACTTGGAGGGAAAACAGAGTATCACACCTCAGAAAGACTGAAGAGCCTAGTGGAAGCGCATCCTCCTCGTCTGTTTGCTTGCTCTAACAAAACAGGCCCGTTCCGCGTGAGTTGTCATTAACAGCTCTAATAAGCTAATTTTCTATGCCAGTATGTTTGCAGGTCTCCAAGACATATTTTCACTAAACAAATGACAATTAGGAAAAAGATTTTCTTTGTTTTTTCTTCTGCAGATAGAGGAGGTACCAGGAGAGATGACCCAGGAAGACTTGGCCCCTGATGATGTTATGATCCTAGATACTTGGGACCAGGTAAATTTAGGGAAATTAATACATCGGCCATATCGTTATGGCAAAACCTTGGTGCTCATTACTTTGTGTCATGTTCAGTTACACTATACACTTTTGCTCCCTAGGTATTTGTCTGGATTGGAATAGAAGCCAGTGAAGAAGAGAAGAGTGAAGCAACGACATCAGGTAAGCTCTTATTTGCACAAAACGACTGTTTTTGAAGTTCATTTCATGGTTGTTGAAGGCCTTTTTGAATAATTAATTGTATATATGTTACCCAGGATTCATTTTTCCAAGCTGTTTTTTGCCTCCTCAGCTGCTCAATACATCATGACACATCCTGCCATCAGGGACGCAAGGACACCTATTGTAAAGATAATGCAAGGCTTTGAGCCTCCCACGTTCACTGGATGGTTCTTAGGATGGGATCAAGACTACTGGAGATGCAAATCACTGGAACGAGCTATGATTACACTGCAGGGCTGAAAATACAACCTGTAAAAGTGGCATCCACGTTAGTCTAATTTATTAGATTTTTCAACATCAAAACTTTACATTTGTGGGTTGCTAAATATGGTTCATGAAGATACTGTGTGCTCATACGTTTATATGAAGCCACCTGGAAATAAAAAGGCTCTCAATTCTTGAACTTTTGGCTTAAGCACAGTTTGCAAAAAAAAAAGTCCACAAGTAAAAATTCTTAATGGAAATTTTTTTTTTTTACATTAAGATTTTCCATGTGAATAAAATATATACATAATTTACATCAAAAAATTTTTCATTTACACAATCTTTACAAAAATAATCAATAAAGTTCTCCTGAGCAAGTACACTTTCTTTTAAAACAAAAGTGATTAAGATCAATACACTCCTGTTTTCTTAATGCAAAAAAAAATAAAAACACTTATTCCCCCCCCCCGAAACGTGTATCTAATCATCAGTTACTTCTTTCTGTGTTTTGCATCATCATAATCATCAATCTCCTGAAAGATGTCTGAGAGAAGGAAGCTCTCCTGTTGGTTTTCCTCTGTCTCGCTGCAGTCCTTCAACTTCTTTTCAAAGCGTGGCAGGACATTCTCATAAAGAAAGTCAATTACATCTGGTGGAATTTCAACAAGTGTAGGAAATCTTAAGTCTTTTCCATGCTGAATATATATATTTATTATATTTTCCAATTAACATGAAAGTATGTTAATGTTAACATAAGTATACAAAGTTGAATATGTTTCAAAAATGAAAAGAACATTCTTACCCGCAAAACATTTAGACTGCCAGTTTGGCACATAACAAACTTTCAGTTTGTGCCAATTTCTCTGAACATATGCAGGAGGAACATCCCTAAATATGAAGGAATATAGGAAATTCACAAAATTAGAAGAATACACACATCAATAGAAACACCCAATAGAACTTGGATACTGTTTATTTATCAAATAAAATGCAAAATGGTGACTGTGCAGCATTCATAGACAATCCTTAGATGTGAACCTTTGAAAGGTCCATTCCTGACAAATTTTCCAAACACTTCAGCTATTTAGAAAACTGTCTGACCAGTATGTGCTGCTAAGAACAAGTACTGTGTCCATGTACAATAAGTCCAGATCAGGGGAAAAAAAGGGGCTGCTCTTTTTTGGAGGATTTGAAAGCTTAATCCAGACAGCTATGCATGCATCAGGTAGACCTTTATAAAAGATTCTGAATTTTTGCTTTGTCCTAAAAATGTCCAATAAGACTTTCTTTATGATGAGTAAGATACCCCTGCTGATCTGCACACTCAGTGCTGACCCTGCGCAGATCCAACTAATCAGCTCATCCACAAGCCCTTATTAAATTAAAGTAGGTGTATTAAAGAAAGGACAACACAAAAATGTGTGGCAAGAGGTTGACTAATGTTGCCTTCACACTATCAGTATTATGGTATAACTGAGTTATGAAAAAGGCAAATGAAACACTACAAAGAAATTATGTGCATTATATGTCTGCTCGTGTTTTACGCTCCAACAAAGTACGTTAACATGAAGTGAAAGTGAAGTGAAAAGTGAAAGTGAAAACCCTTCAGGTCAAAGCACAGCAGACAATGAACCACAACGAAATTGTACCTCTGCATTTAACCCATGCACACTCAAACACCGTGCAGCAGTGGGCAGCTATTGAAAGTGCCCGGGGAGCAGTGATGGGGATGGCACCTTGCTCAAGGGTACCTCAGGGCAACCTATTGGGAAGGGGTTCAAACCCCCGATCCTCCGGCCAACGCCCTAACCACTAGGCCATCACTGCCCCTTAAGTACTCTTAATTCTGACTTCACAAGTAGGAAATGGAACTATTCTATCCAGCACATTAAGGCGCCATAAAACCAAGGATAGGAACATATGAGTTTATCAAGAAATCGCATTGGGATACAAGTATTCCAAGAACTATAACTCAACTACGGCAAGAAGATGGCTCTGCGCTTACCCAATCACTTCCGTCAAGTCATCCCAGTTCACAAAGGCAGCATCATCTACTTGCATGTCATACATTCTATAAAGCAAAGGACATGATTTAGCTGTACAACATGGGTTCAATACCCTTTATCTTCCCAAATATGAAAGCAACTGCTTCTAAACTGCTGCCTTTATTTGAGGACAGCTTTATGTTTTTTAATCTAAGCATAGCAGAGAATATGTGTAGGTCATCATAATGCAAAACTGTCCTTAACCTGGAAAAAAATCTTTTATATAAAGTATTTACAACTATGAACAATTAAAAAAATACACTCAGGATTACTGGATGTTTTTGAAGGATGAAAAAATATATATTGGTTCCTTTCACTACCAGGTCTCTTTACATTTATAAGAAGCCACTCTGAATGACTAAGTTTACCTATCACTAATTATGTAGAACATTTGAAAAATCTGACGAACTGCCCCTAATCTGATTTTGTCAGTCCAAATTTACAGTTGCAGTTAATCAAATCTGATTGGTTGTGACACAAACAGCAAAAAGGTATCTATTCTAACTAGGGTGGGGCAGGCATACGTATAAATAACCTTCACACTCCATTGAAATGAAAATGATTCTCTTGAGAATTATTATAAAAATAATATCAAAGTGTTTGCTCCAGTATAAATGTTCCCTGGATTTCTCTGACTATGACTAAAACCTTCTCAAAGAAAAATTAACTCTTAGTTCATCCTGAAAATCAATAATATCTAATTCAAGGAAAAACTACATCTAAAAAGATTTTAAACAAGTACTTACGCTTTTATAAGTTTTACTTTCATTTCATAAGATTTCTCCTCTTTTAGGACAGCTCCAGAAGACATTTTCACAGCCAGTATTGACATCCTTAAAAATGCAGAAGAATAGTAACAGTTCAACAGTGCAACAAACAATGACAAAATTCAACAGGACAACAATTATTTTTTAGTTGTATTTTTTTTTTTTATCATGAAGTGCTGTAGAGAACACAAATGTGTTTACTCACCATTTCTCTCTGCATTTGACCCATGTGCGAGTTTTCACCTTTGCAGAAATGTTCTGCCAGGGAAGTCTTTTGAAGAATTTTTCTCTAGGAACTCTGTCAGTGCTATTCCCTTCTCCGTGTTGGAGCTGGCTCACTATATGTTCTCGCACAGCTTGCATAAGCCTTTGGACCTCTTTCTCAGTCCATGCACCCTCATTAACAACTGGATGACAAAGTGCATATTAAAACACTAAATATAAACTATACTGTAAACTATAACAGCTCAAAAAAAAAAAAAAAACATTTTTTTTTTAAAAACAAACAGTTAAAAACATACAGCTGCAAAACTGGTTAAAACGTTTTTCAAGTGAGGCAGGGCTTCTTCCAGTTAATTCTGAAATCTTCGTCCAATCATTGCCGTATAACTTTTGCAATTTGCACAATGTGTTAATTTCTTCCTTTGAAAATCTAGGAAAAAAAGATTATTTCATGAAAAGTAATTTTGGTAAAACTCATGCTATATCATTATTGTCTAACAAACACATTCTACTACACCTAATATATGAATTTTTTCTTACGGGCCCATGTGATTGCGGTCATCAAATAATCTTCTTCCACAAGTATAAACGTCATGACAGGATCTTGCAATCCCATCCGCTGGTACGAGAGACATTAGCCAAATTAGACAGTGTGCAGATATAATGACCATTGGTGAAAAAGTTGGTGTAAATTTAAATAAGGGATTTTTTATAATACAACTATAATTATTTCTTTTATCATGATAATTTATGTAACATTTTAACATGCCATTCTGACCTCATCAGTATTTTATGAAATGTTGAATAAATATTATTTTGTCCAAAGGTTATTAGTTAAAGGGTAAATAAATCATCTCCTTTAAGCTGCTCCCACTAGGGGTCACCACAGTGGATCACCCATCTCCTTTTCTTCCCGTCCTCTACATTTTCCTCCTTGAAATTGGCTTGCTCTCTAAACTGTCCCACTATAAATCCGTTCTTAATCCTGTCCATCCTTGTCACATCCTATGCCAGGGCAAATCTCAGCATCTTTAACTCTGCAACCTCCAGCTCCACTGCCTGTCTTTTTGTCAGCGTCACTGGCTCCAACTCGTTACATAGCTGATCTCAATACTGTCCTGTAAACCTTGCATTTCACTCTTGCCACAAAAAAGGGCTCAATGCTGATCCTTGATGTTATCCCACCTCTAATTTAAATGCATCTTTCACTCCTACAGCACACCTCAACACTGTCACACTGCCCTCTTACATATCCTGTACCACTCGGACATATTTCTTTGCCTCTCCCAACTTCCTCATACAAAATCACAACTCCTCTCTTTAGGCTTAAACGTATATTTCTATAAGTTTACAAAGGCAGCTCCTTCTGACCTTCTCTGTACTTCTCCATCAACACCCTCATAGCAAACATTGCATCTGTAGGGCTCTTTCTTGGCATGAAGCTGCATTGCTGCTGACTAATCATGATCTATTTTCTTTACCTAGCTTCTATTTCTCTTTCCCATACCTTCATGCTGTGGCTGATCAACATTTTTGTTCTAAAATTACTACAGTTCTGTGCATCACCATTTCCAATAAATAATCTGATTAGAAACTCCACTGCAATCTTTTCTAAACAATTCCTTACATCCAAACAACAACCTTACCATTCTTCGTCCTCTTTATAGCTGATGGGTAATCTGCTAAACTTCTGGTTCATTATAATCATGTCCCTCTTTCTAGCGGCCTGTGTAGGTCCTTTTCTCCCTTTCAGATCCAACTTCTCATACAGCTCACCATAAGACTTATCTTTATCCTTCGCCAACTCTTTCCTCACATTGTGCTTAATCTGCTACTATGTACTTCTTTGCCAGCCTCTTCTTCTCTATATGTCCTTGAACTTCCACTTTCAACCAGTTTCCTTATCCTCCATTTGCTGCACCCTTACTTCTGCAGTAATTGCCCAGCAATCTGGTAACTCTTTACTAGCCCCCATACCCATCTTAATTCTTTGCTGAATTCCACCATCTGATCCTTGATTCGTCCCTTACTTTCTTCCTCTTCTTGACCTCTAAGGTCATCCTACTGACCTCCATCCTATTCTGTTTAGCCATGCTCTCTACTGTCATTCCTTTGCAGTCTCCAGTCTCCTTTAGATCAACTCTTCTGCAAAGGATGTAATCCACCGATGTGTCTTCTTTCACTTATACGTCAACCTGTGCTCCTTCCGCTTCTTAAAAGTATTCAATACAGCCATTACAATCCTTTCAAGCAATATCCACTACAAAATGATCTGCATTTTTCTCCTTGACAGCGTTCCTACCCATTGCCTCTGTAACCTCTCTGTTGTCTGGGATAGTGAATAAATATTATTTTGTATTTTAAATACAAGATAAATGCATCATATTTAAAAATATTAGAAGACAGTACAAAATAAAATGCAAGCACGCACCTATTCTTTCAAAGAATCGATGCATCTTTTTTAGCTTCCTTATGTGTCTCTGCTCTTCCTGGAAGCGATGAGGAAAAAAAAGCTTGGTAGCGCCATCTATTCCAGTAAGAGCCATGAAGTCTTCAACATTCTTCCTTATCTTCTCATTTTCTTTCATAGTGAACCTTCCTTGTATCAGGGGAATACCTGAAAACATAACAAATTCTCCACTGACATGGTTTAGTCATTCTCTCTAAGAGCACAAATATGTATATAAGGATGCCTAGCCATTAGGTAACAAATATAATTTGTATAAGCAAATAAATGTAATTTTAAAAGTATATTCACAAGAGTTCAGCTTACCCCTCTTCTTGAAATCCCTATACCGTGGAAGGTCATAATTAATCATTTTAACAATATCCGCTGGTTCTCGTGAATCTACATTTGGAACAAATTCTTGAAGTTCCTCCAAAAGTTTGGGATCAATCTCTGTGATTCTCTCTGATCCTCTTTTCTCTTTCCTCTTTGTGTATGCAGTGCCAATTAGTCCTGTAGGACTTGCAAACTCTTCCTCATCTTCACCATCCTCCAGCATTAACTGTTTATCTTGCGCAGATGTGGCAACCAAATTAATTTTGTCGATATTGTCTTCCGGGACACTGGCATCTTTGTGTAAATGTTTTTTCTTCTTGTTCTTCTTCTTTTTCCTTACATCTATATCACTACTCTCCTTGCTTTTTGACTCCCTTTCTTCAGATTCAATATTTTCATCCACTTCTTCTACATCATGTGGGTCTTTAGACCCCATCTCTCTTGAAGACTTTTTCACCTTTTTCTTTAGATTCTTTGATTCTGTCAGTTCCAACTTATCTTTCTTGTTCTTTTTTCTTGGAGGTGCTTCATTAGGTATTGTTTCAACTAATGCACCATCATCATCTAGGATCAGCTGGGATATCTCATCTGAAGGCAATTCACAACCCTCATGGGCTTGCATATCAATTTTCTTTCGCTTCTTTTTAGCTTTTCTTTCGCTGCATGTCAATTCTTCAGTTCTTGAACTGTCTAGCTCGCAGTTGTCCACATCTGCTTGCGATGCAGACTTTGGAGATGTCTCCAGAAAAACATCATTCATCTTCTTCAAAGCTTTCTTGTTCTTTTTCCCCATACTTTGGTTTTTAATGAGGCTCCAGGCTTCAAAAGGACTTCAGACTGCTCGTGCCTCTTCTTTAAACAAAAGAAAGCAAAATGACGAAGACAGGAAAAAAAAACTATATAATAAAAATACTTTTTTTGCTGAGTCAGTAACATTTTCACATTTTCAGGGGAAAAACTCATAAGAATCAGATAGGATTTCGCGTTGTATTCCTTTTTCTTCCATGGGACATTATTTCAAAGAGGAATCAAAAAATCAGAACAATATTAAATTAACCAGCTAGTTGGAGATCGTTTAATAACGATGCCAAAAATAAACGTTACAGAGCCAATAACAAAGCAGAGCTTTAACATTTACTTTCTACACTAGTCTTCAACTAAATTAAGAGCAAGTAGTATAATAAAATTTTCTTATAGCAAAAACTATAATTAGCTATATTATTTTTTCCCTCGCGGCACTGAGTAATGAGTTTTGTGTGTTTACCTGCAGAAAGTCGCCTGTTTTTAATAAACGTGGCCGGAGACCACAGCACGAGTCTCGTAAACTCGTCACGTGATGCTCCTTCGCTGAATGAAGACACCTGGGCCGCTCTGCTGCCCCCTGGCGTCCAGGAGCCACTGCCGCTGAAAGCGAAACAGACAGGAATTAGAAGGAAAAGTAAAAACCGGCCATACTTCTGATCCAAATAACCCACGACTCAAAGTCACAGTCAAGAGTTTAGTCGAGAGTTTAGTGACAAAAGAGACAAAAACGTGTTAGTAGAACGGAGCTGTATAAAGGAGGTTCTGTAATTTTACCTACAAGATTCAAGATTCTTTATTTTCACAGTTAATCAAGTACAACCTGCAGTGAAATGTATCCCTGAAGTAAAAAGGGAAATAAAAAATAATAAAGTCTAAATATAAATATAAATATAAAAATGAGAAAAATAGATTAATAGAATAGCTCTATATAGAAAACTGCACAGGAGTGTTATAGTAATGCACTTATAAATGCAGTGAACACCACAGAAAGTGTAAAGAATGAAAGACCTTCACTGAAAGAAATGGTCAAAAATAAAGCATCCGTCTGTCTTCGTGTTATTTCAGTTAAACAGAATGTAATAAAACCATGTGCGCCCTTATATGTGGAAGAATTTATGTAAACGTTTAGAAATACTGCACCAAAATTACTAGAGTGGGAGAATTTTCAGCTCATCATTTTTTCCCCAGAAAACAGAAAGATTTTATTGAACAACTTTGAGGAAAAAAAATAAACACGACTTTAGTTATAAATGAAAGATTCTGTATAAAAGAGCTGCAAATATTTTCAGCATTCTGGGTTGTATTCATTCTTCAAGGGTAATTGTAATTGAGTAATTGAGGGTAATTGAGTTCGATTCCCAGGCGGGACGGTCCGGCTCCTTCCTGTGTGGGGTTTGCATGCTCCAGCACCCCCCGTGACCCTAATTAGGGCAAGCAGCTAAGAAAATGAGTGAGTGAGCGCACCAAAACGGCTTAGGAACTGCACGACGGCCGATGTTAAAGTTTAAACACTAGATGGCGCTCAATTTCAGTAAAGAACTGACAACACCTTTGGAATGACGTTACTTTTAAAACACGCTCAAAACATTTACTCCTGGCTTATTTCTTTTGTTTGTGTATTGAGTTTAAGCAGCGTCTAACTGGTCAGACCAGTTTAAACAGCGGCAGAAGAAGTTTAAACGGCAGTGAGAGAGGACCGGTTTACACAGAGCTTATTTAAAGAAAGTTTGAGAGTTTAAACAGCGCTGTGAGCGGTTTAAATAGCGTCCAGCCAATTTAAACAGCGTTAGGAGGAGTTTAAACAACGCGAGGAGAGGATTTTTATCCTCCTCTGAAGCGGAAGAAGAGTCCACGGCGTCACGTCTCCATGACAACGCGCGGCTCGACGGGTCCGGTGGGCTGTTCACTACAGCGCTTCAGAGAGGTTTTAACGGTGCTTTAACACCGATCTCTGGATCAAACTCACACAAAGACAGCCACTTCTTGAGCTCGTTCACATTATCAGGTTAGATATCTGCAAACCCGTCTTTGTTCTCCGAGGTCGAGGTCGTCCAGGTAAGCGTCGGTTTCCTTCTGTTCAGATCCATCCAGTCACTGACTCCCATCCACAGACCGTGTGTGTGTCTAAAGTTAGAATCTCATTCACAGGGTGCTGAAATGGAAGGTGTTCATGTCGGTGTGGTCAGAGATTCAATGCTGAACAATCCTCTTTTAATAAGGGTAAGGAATGGGCCATAAGTAGGTACAATCACACACACACAGTACACACACACACACACACACACACACACACACACAGTACACACACACACACACACACACAGTACACACACACACACACACACACAGTACACACACACACACACACAGTATATACACATTAACACCGAGTTCCAGGTTTATGTAGTGAAAGCAGGAGATTAGTTTAAGCTTGAAGGCCTGCTCTGCTCTGTCCAGGCGGCAGATGTATAAGCCATGATAGGCAGACAGACAGACAAGCAGACAGACAGATAGACAGACAGACAGACATATAGACAGACAGACAGACAGACAAGCAGACAGACAGATAGATAGATAGACAGACAGGCAGGCAGACAAGCAGACAGACAGAAAGATAGATAGATAGATAGATAGATAGATAGATAGATAGATAGATAGATAGATAGATAGATAGATAGTTTAAGCCTGAAGGCCTGCTCTGCTCTGGCCAGGCACCAGATGTATAAGCCATTCTAGATAGATTATTATTATTAAAAGTGCCTTAAGTACACATTTCATCAAAGAAACCACCCCTTGCTTTATCACAGCAGCACAGGTTTGCAGCAGTTTCTGGAAATAACTGACATCCAAACTTTCTAGCATCTTTTCAAGCGGGCAAACAGTTCTGCCTTATTTTCTGGAAGCTGTTTCTTAAACTTATTGGTCCAACTTGTCTCATGCAATTCAATGGGAGAAAGATCTGGAAACTGGGGAGGCCAATATATAATTCTCAAAACATACATAATTCTACAACAAGACTTGCTCCCTGTCCTGAATGCTCCCGTGCTTGCGTTATTTTGCCCATAGATATCTCTTGATCTAATTTTTTACTGTCAAACCAAGGATTTTTTTTTTCTACAATTTTATTGTCCACTCTAGCTTAGCTAAATATTTTTTCCTTTTTGTCACTAAATTCTGAACTTTCTTTTGTAACATGAGATGATAAATAAATATGCAACTGCTGGTGATGTATTTATTGTTACAGCTCCAGCCTTTACAAATACACATGTTTATCAACTTCAGTATTTACAAGTGCAATTGCATGTAATTACTTTGGGATACAGTTGTGTAATCACATGAGTGAAAACAATATAAATGTGTAATTATGCAGTAAGCAGTACCACTGTAATCCATCTGTAATAGGGATACATCTCCAATAATTACATTGTTGTTGCTTGCAGTGTTGCTTCACAGGGCCACATGGGACAAAAAATTAGAAGGCTGTCCTATCATTAGTTTCAGCAGTATTTACCAGGATATTTAAAGAACCACCAGATGGCAGTATTTCTCCTCGGTCAGGGACTATAATCATAACTGTAAATAATTTTCTGTTTGGTTTTGTTTGGTTTGTGCACAGCCTACACATACAGATTTAACTCATGTCTCATCTAAAACAACGCATTACTAAACATTAAGAATGGTTCCTACCTTTGACCTAATCTCTCTCTGTTCTCCTCCATCCTCTCTATCCCCCTTCTTTATCCACTTTGTTATGCTGTAGGCCCAATGCATGGCCACCATGCTCAGCATATCCTTCAGCTAATTCTGTCTCATTTTAACTTTCAGTGAAGCAGAAAGGAAGGACGAAATGAGCTAACTCAATCCTCTACTTCTCTCTTTGTTATCCACATTACTTAAACATAATGTACTTGCACACCCCCACTTGCACACCCCCACTTTTCACACTCATCCAGTCATTCTGTCTGTCCCTGGTGGGATAAGAAGCCAGTGTCAGACCTTTGCTTGCTTGCACCCCTCCCTCTGTCTCTTGCTGTTCTCCAGGGTTATTTGATATGCCCCTTCTGACTGATGCAGAAAATAGGATTACTGTATTTAAATGACTATGATAATGAACTGTGCGTATCTTGCTATGGTCCCACAAGATCAAGGATTTCTCGTTCGTTTCCATTGTGAGCCATTTTAGCTACAGCTTTTTGGCCATGCTCCGGAACAATGGCAGAGTCATCTGTGAGGATTTGGGCTTTTGTCGTCTTGGCGTTGCCTGATGTTACTCTGTTTCGCCTCTCTTGTGACTTGCATTTTAGCCGTAATGCAGAACATTCACCCCCAGCCCCCCCAAGAATCAACAAAGACTCTCTTTCCTTGTTAGAGAGTAAACTTGTGGCCCTCTCATTGCAGAGATGCTGCTGAAATACTTGGATCTTGGGAACTAAGTGAATCTCCTACATAGGGATTCACTACATAACTGCTAGTTACATAGATACATAGCTACTGTAGGTTTTGTGGTATAGTGTGGCAGAGCAGTTCATCATCAGTGGAGTTTTGTCTGCCTTAGGTGGTTTTGATGTATGGCTGTCCCGCTGGGAAAGGAAGCATATATCATAGTAATATATACCAGTGCTAATGGTCCTCAGAGTGTGCAAGAGATGGATTGGATTAAGCTATGTAGTTTGGTGTAAATATAGTGACCAGAGCCTCAATGTTGTTTTTAAGAAAGTGCGTTGTACTTCCACTGCCCTCTTTAAGAAAAGGTTCCAAAAAGGTTCTTTGGAGAGCTTCCACAGGGGATTCCATTAAAAACATTCAAAGGGGGGTTCTTAAAGAACCAATTTTTATAAATAAGAAGCCTGAGTGTCAATAACATTCTTTAAAGTTTTTAAGTTTAAAGAACCCCCATGTATTAAAAAGGTTCTACATCAATTCTCCTGACCATTTTTCTCTCCTCTTCTCTTCTCTTCTCTTCTCTTCTCTTCTCTTCCCCTTGCCTCCTCCACTCTCCTCCATAGTTAATTCCCTTTTGATGAGGCATGCCAAATAAATCCCATTTTCATGCCTGTGTTCCCTGATGGCCAGTAAATGAGAGATCAGGGGGAGATTTGGGGCTTCTGTTGTTCTCGGCACCCTCAATGGGCCTTGCTGGGCAGCAGGCCGGCTGGGCCCCATACAAGGCCTCCTATTCATGCTCATTAGCGTTAGCTTAAGCACACTGCATACTGTAACCTGTGATAGACTTAAAGAAATCTTAGGTTCTGTTTATGTCTATGCAATGATAAAAGCTCAAATATATAAGTTTTCCAGACCAATAAAGGCCACAAAACCTAGTTATACCCAAAATATGACATGATGTAATGCACTCTGGCAAAGAACTACTCATGTTTCTATTAAGGTCAGCTAAAGCATACATTAGAAAGAGAGACAGCATGTGATAAGGTAGTTATGTAGCTCTATGCTCTCAGTAGCTTTGTGCTTTCCACTACCATAACAAGCCATTTTATCTTCCACCTGGACACTGGAGCAAAGCAGAAGCTCATTATTAATGGGACCCAGCTGGGCCCACTGTAGGTACAAACACAGTGGCACAGATACATAAGCGCAAAACCCAATGCATAACCATAAATTGCTCCCTTAATAAATAACCTAATGTAAATGAGCTTTGTAAAGTGACCATTGCCCATGTGTAGTCAATCATAGCTAAGGCACACAGAAGCAATGTGTCACATTACTTGTGAGACATAATGAGTGTGTACCTGATGAATCAATATAATGAGGAAGTAATGAAGGGTAAGCACATCTATCATTGTGATTGTGAAGTTCCAGTGGTGTGTGATATTCATGTAATTATACATAGTAATTTAGCATGGACAAAATCTATGTGTGGTTTTAGATACTATCAAAGACCTATCTACAAAGCAACAGACACATCCTCAAAAGAAGAAAGCAAGTATAATAATAATAATCCTTTATTTTTAATCCCACGAATGGGAAATTCGCTCTCTGCATTTCACCCATGTGCAGCAGTGGGCTGCTATTGAAAGCGCCCGGGGAGCAGTGATGGGGACGGCACCTTGCTCAAGGGTACCTCAGGGCAACCTACTGGGAAGGGGTTCGAACCCCCGATCCTCCGATCATGTGGCTGACGCCCTAACCACTAGGCCACCGCTGCCCAAACAGTGTTTATTTGTGAAATGCCATCTCTTTCACTGGATGGTATCAAAATATTTTTTAAATGATCATTGTACGTGTGACAAACCTTTTTGATGTTTTGAAGAACCTCCACATAAATGTTGCTTAAATTGGCAAATAATGTGTATATTACATGAAACATTAATGAGGTTGTTCACACTGATTCTTCTGCAGCATCTCTCAAACAGTCCATTTGCACATTTTTAAGAGAGCATTGCAATACTTTTAATTTAAGACATTTTAGTTATCAAAATTTACTGAAAAATTATTAGTACCATTGATTTTCTCTTACAAATTGAAAGCAGAATCAGAAACTATGTTGTAGGGACTAAACCTTGAATCTTCAAAATAAAAAATGTAAAAATCCTTTTGTTATTTTATCAAGATTTACCTTCACTGTTTAAATAGTTTGAAATGCTCACATAAATATGGCAGCCATATTTAGGTACATTGAAAAAATTACATTTAAGACAAAAAAAAGAGCAGGTATGGATGTGACAGTGATGATATACTAATCTGTATGATTCCAATTAACGGCAGTTTTATTTAGAAGACTCTCATCAATTATAATCAGAGTTTCAGAACTAGCACCTCGTAAAGGGAGCATGAGCGTTTTAATGCATAGCCTGCTTATGCATGGAAGAGAAGAGTGTGTGTGTGTGTGTGTGTGTGTGTGTGTGTGTGTGTGTATGTGTGACAGAGCTTGGGGTTGTTGGGGTTGAACGGATACATTTACAGAGTTCTGGGATAGTAATTTAAAGTTGAAAGGTTTTGCCCTGGTGATAATGGAAAAGTCTGATATGAAAGGGGGGTTATGATTCTTGTTTGTCACTTTGAAATCAACCTTATGAATAAATGTATATTTAATTATAAAAATTATTTACACATTGCCCAGTAAAACCTAGAGCATTATAACAATTTCAAATGAAAGTAAGGTTGTCATTTGTGTTGACACAGAAGTGCTGAGTATACAATTATGTTATGAACTCATCCTTTTGTGCTCCTTTTTGGAAATTTAAACAAAACAAAAATCCTGCATATTGTGTTATACATTCAAAAACAGTTCATACAGAGTTGATGGGAGAACAAAGGCAGAAAGACACACACACACACACACACACACACACACACACACACATACACACACAAACACACACACACACACACACACACACACACAGTACATACACATTAACACCAAGTTCCAGTTTTAAGTAGTGAAAGCAGGAGATTAGTTTAAGCCTGTGGCCCTGCTGTGCTCTGGCCAGGCACCAGATGGCGCTGGGCTGAGCTAGAGGAGCCAGTGAGTGGCATGAGTGTAGACAGATCGGCACGCATTACCTCCATCATCTTCTAATCACCTCCATCGACTTCTCTTCCTAACGTGGCTCTCAGAGAAGAGATGCCAGTCAGAGAAGTGTGAGATGAGAAGATGAGGCTTGGGTCGATGACTGAATGGATCAGAACCAAACTTTCCTTCTCTACAGACACCAAAAGTGGAATGGCTTGGCCAGATGGATTCAAAGAGCTCTTTTCTGAAAATCACATGATCTTGTTTGGTTCAGGAGATGTGTCTCGGGCAAAACAACTTTTTGCAGGGATTTAGGATCTTAGAGGAAGATTGACAAAATCACACTATTGATCCCTGCTTTTCACACACAGTGGCATGCCTGTGCTCTTCAACCTTCGGTGCCAATCAGTAATGTGATCAATGTTTCCCAATCTGCAGTCTGGAGGTCCCACCATACACCTTTTAGTTCTTTCTCTACTCTTAGACAGCTATCTCAACTCAGGAAAAGCTTTTCAGCTGAATAATGTAATCAGATGGTTGAAAGTCTGGAGAACTCTGAGTAGTGTGCAGAGAACTGGCACCAGGGTTGGGAAATGCAGTGATACATCAACTTCTAAATGCAATAAATAGTTCTTATGTACCTTGAAATCCTGAATTCAACAATAGTATTTAAACATAGTATTTATAACATTCTTGCTTCCATAGAGCCTTAAACGGGCCTTGTTATTGTAACTCTGCCTAATAAAAACCATAAATTAAAATGAACATTTTAAGTAAGCATCTAATTAAACAACAAAAAAAAAATGATATTTTGGTCTGATGAAGAGAGTGTAATACCAAATACCAAAATGTAAATTTTTTATTGTTGGACCAGGTTCTCAAGCTAAACAGATTAACCCTGTTACTTTAATTCACCAGATATGATGTACTGTCTCCACACATAATAATCAAATGTATTATGTCCGTGATCACAGGGGAACCATATTGTTTAGTAGCTTTCAGCAAATGGAGTAATGTCTGGTTTTTGCAAGAGAACCAATTCTGTGAAAACAATTTAGGAATGTAAAATGTCTAGCTGTCATAGAGAAACGTTTCATGAGTTACTCTATGCAGGAGATCAACTTAAAGACTGAATTATATCTGGAAAGAGTGAACACCACTTGTTAAGAGGCCAGTGACAAAAAGGCACATTGCATTCTGGACCCTTTACGCTGACAGTGGTCTACCCCAGACACTCACAGATGTCATCTAAACGAAGCTGCCCTTGTAATGGGAGGCCAATATGTGTGTGTGTGTGTGTGTGTGTGTGTGTGTGTGTGTGTGTTTGAGTGAGACAGAGTGAGAAAGGGTGAGTAACAAGGCTGTAGGCTGCAGAGATGGACTCTTAGGGTCAGCGCTAAGCTCAGCTCAGCTCGGCTCAGCAAAATCCTAAAAGCATACACGAGCAAGAGCAGGACAAAAGCACGGTGAAATTAAAACCAGAGTGAATGAATAGACGGAAGACAGACAGGAGGGGCGTCTTCTCTAAGGGATGATTATGTCTCCCTATTCTCTGTCCCTTTAAGACTGTGTGAATAATATGCTCCCACTGACCCCTCTATGGACACTCGTGGAGCGGCCCCATTCTCCAATGGACTCCCCTCTTTTTCAGTAGGTCCGTGCCTGGTTAATCAAAACACAATAAAGAGACAGATCACCAGTAAATGAGAATATAAAAGGAGCTTTTGCTTAACATAATCCCCCTCCTGATTTGCCTTTTTTGTTGTCCCCATCTTTTTCAGGCCTTTACTGAGCCTGAAAGGCACAATAATGTTTGGAAGGGTCCGATTAGCCGTTTTGCGCCAGCAGTCAACACGTTCCTTCAGGCATCTCTAAGTGATCCCTTCAAAACAATCTGCAGATTGAAATTGCTGAGGGGATTAAAGGGCGAGAAGCCCAGTGGCACAGACTCTGAAGATTGGCCCTTTAAGAGAAAGATGATGATGGGTTTCAGCTGAGATGTTAAGCACAAGGTCTGAATGAGGGGAGATCTATGACCATATTCAGGCTTTTGGTCACTATTGGAGGTCTGCTATTATGAAAGAATATTTATAAGGCCCATAGCCAGCTGAATTTATAAATGACCTTAGCATGGAGGATCACCTCGGGGGGACAAGAGACTAATCCATTTTTTCCACCTTGGTAGTCAAACTGAAAACTGTCTGTGGGGAATCCAGTGCTATTCAACAAGAGGAAAGTGCTTTATAGGAATGTTGGGATGAGAACAAGCATATGCCTCTCATAACTGATTGAAGGGCTCCTTTCTGCCTGACAGTCAAGCATGTCACAAAGCCTCATCTTTCCCAAAATCACACACGACAGCATTGAAGATACCCAGCGTGTTGTGTGACTGACATGGTAGCACAATACCTTCATGCAGCCTTCATGTTCCATCTTGCGATAAAGAGACAGCAGGATCAAAGGCAGGCTCCTAGCACCGCATGCAGGTAGTGTATCCGGTTTTCACCCTTGCTGTGGTTTGATTCTCCATTTTCTCGGCCTCTCTGTACTCACAGGCTCTTTAAAACCAGGCTGTTTCACTTTGAAAGCACAGCAGAACAATAGCTCAGTATTACCATGGGCTTGTAGCAGGGCCTTGGCCCCAGGAGAAGACTCACTAGCAGCAAATCCTGCTACCTGCTGTTGCTTGCCCCGACTCTTTACCTGTCAGTCAGCCCATCATTACAGCTCTGGAGCGGTAAACCATGCCTTACATGAGGCAAAGTGGACCACAGTCTGACAGCAGTGCATGCTGAGGCCTACATGTTCCTTACTGAGGATCTATCAACATCATCCACCTTTTTGCTCAGTTGAAATGATTTGTACCACGTGGTGACAAGCCGTCTTTTGGGCATAGTTTATGGTAATTAGCGTCTCTTAGATTTTGCATAATGAATTGTATTAAATACAATGGTGCTGTGCTTTCTTGCATATCAATTGGTGGTGGTAGTGAAGTCTTGGTGGTGATGCTGGAGAAGATGACAATCAGTCCAGCTGTGAAGACAAAATATGATATGCTGACATGCCAGTTCACTTGTGTCTTAAATGCTTTGTCTGAGATGCACTTTAAACCGCTGTATTTAAGTAACACCATCGAAACAAGTTTAGGATGACTACTACATGATTGAAAGGGTTCAACTAATCAGGGAAACTAGAGCTTCTTAGCCTTGAGGAATGTACGTACACTGGAGGGATTTTGGAAAGAAAGAAATCATCTCAGTTCCAAGAATTTATTTGCCTGTTTTATTTTCCCTCTTTTATCTACAGCCTACGCTAGGCAAAACCAAATCCAGAGGATTGTCCTGTCCAGGAACTGATTTTGTTTATGGGGCAATGACCACTGTACAAGATGGAGGAGTGTCAGAGGGTGAGTGATGCAAATTTCGGGCAGCTTTGACCTTCCCATCTCAGGCTATGGAGCTTCTATACCAAAACAACTAACTAACGTAATAACCCTTTCCATCCCTTACTAGTTCTGTCACGTCACAAGACGAAGTTACATTACATTACTTAGGTGCTTAGTTTTCAGTGTCAGTGTGCTCCTGTTAGCACACTCTAAACTGGGTTTAACATCTAGTCTCTTGCTTTAATTATGTACCTCCCATTGGTCCACAGACATGGGCCTGTTTTTTTTCACCCGGTCTGTTTTTCTCCTTGTAGTTTTATAGCCTCAATGGCAGTCACGCCTACCTATACATCATATGTCAGCATCATTTAGCCAAATATTTTCTTAGAAACTATTATGCATTATAATGAACTAAAACTTATTAGAAGTTTTTTAGTTAATTTTTCTTCATTTCTAATAAACATTATGAACAGCAGAGCCCGGAGACCAGGATAAATGCACAACAGTGTGCACTGCCAGTACCCTGCTGGCGCTCTTGTTGTCCTTGCCTTGTGGGAATGGGTCCAGAAAAGGGCCAGCTGTCGATCATCATGGCCTCCTTACTCTCGTAGGCATATTTTCGTTGCTCATGAAATGAACTGCTTCTCGGAAGTGTCTCAGAAAGAGAGACTGCCGGCAACCTGCTGATGTATTAAAATGTGTGAATGCTGTAATTGTGACAAGGTGAGGAAGAGGCCTACTGGTATAGTAAAAGCATCAAGCGAACTGATTCAGTGTCATAGGGATGGGAGAAGACTAAATGAAGAAAAGACTGAATGAAGAGAAGAAGAGAACCTTAACAGTTAGGCATAAGTAGCAGAAGTATAGAACTTTTTTGCTCTGTTGGACAATAACAGCTTTATCAGCTTTCACTTTTGTATGATGTTTGTGTCACATCTAAGTGCCTATCATAAGAAATGCATTGTTAAGCTGAGATCTTTTTTGTATTTGTGTGAAACTATGAGTTAACTACCCTGCTGTTTTTCAGTTTGTGTGTGTGTTTCTCTCTTTTTCTTCTCTAAGCTATCTCCAGCTGGCACACTCCTTCTCTGTCCTCTAGTAACTCTGCTCGGCAAAGAAAGGCAGAGCGGAATTTTGTGGCACTGAACCGTGAGGGGGTGAAGTCAGGCCTGGTGACAGCCAAGGAGCTGCAAGAGTACCGTGCAACTCACGACATCAGATGCCCACTCGTTTCCAAAGACGCACGCAGGTCTGCTCCAGCCCGAATTCCACAGGACCTTACTTTTGGTGTATCTACACGGTGAGTGAGTGAGTGTGTGGGCAAACCTACAATAAAAATGGCACATTATGAAATGGAAAAAATATATATATATTTATATATTTATATATTTACAAGTTCTGAGATTGAGGTAAGGATTAGCTTGAAGAAAGTATATATGATGCATATGATGATAGAACAATATGGATGTGCTGGTGTTCATTTTCTGACATCCAAACAGTTAAATTTCCATCCATCCATTCATTATCTCTTATACTATATTTATTGTGATAAACTGTCACAACCCCGCATTGAGTATTTTAATTTTTTGGGTTACATACTTTTTTATGATTTGATAACATGCAGATTTTATGTCAAATTTGACAAAAACTATTTTGTATGTAATTTTCATATTTTGTGGTTGGAATGTTACGCATATAAGTGTAACATTCCAAATTTCAAAACCACCTTCTGATTGATGCAGTGATGTGTCTTGAAATCTCTGATGTAAAAATATAGAGTATACAGTATTCTTTAGCTGCAGAATTGTAGATTACATTCTCTTCAGGGAACCATTTATCCTTCTCATGACCCACTGTATGTGAACTATGTTCAATGAGTCAAGTGCATCCTTGTTTTCTTCAGTTTAAGTCATTTAAAAGAAATCTATGTCCCGAGACAACAAGCCACAAATCACACATGAGCTTAGTAAAATCTATAGAGAAATGAGTCCCTAGAGAGCAGACGCTTGATGGTAGCTGTGTTATTTATAAGTTAAAACGAAAGAAAACCAATGAAATAATAAAACTCTAACCACGGCTACACGACTAAATGCCATCAAGGATCCCTTTTCACTTACTCCAGTGTAGACTTAAAAAGGCCAGCCACACACGTAGTGCAGTGATTGTTAAAACGCTAATCAGAGGAAAGAGGCCCATTAGAGCTGAGTAAAAACAAATGTCAACACTTAGCGCAGGGAAAATTGTCATGCATATTTTAGGAGAGGCTTTAATAAGCATTATCCTGGCAGACGTCGGGCCTGATTGTGACATATTTGTGTTCGTTGCTCTCTCTGCGGATGTTAGTTCACATTAACAAGGTCGCTGCTGTGCCATTAGAGATTACTGCACACACACACACACAAAAAACAACCTAGCTAGGTTAATATTCCTTGCCTATCCCTGTTTTCCACATAGATATATGCTGTGTTTCAATTTTCACCACACAACCAAGGAAAGATTTGAAGGAGACCAAATATTCTGTGGTTCAGTACCAGGTTTAGGGATTTGGGGGTCACAGGGGCAACTTGAGCTTTTCGGGCCTTGGGCAATCCTTTACTCAAAAATGTTTTTTTTCTCTTTAAATGAACATAAAAAAATATTATTTTGATATACATTGCTTAAATACACCAACCTAATTAATCATACTCACTCATAGCTCTGGTGGAGGCATGTGATTGGCCATTTACCAATGGTAACAGTCATTTACCATTAATATTACAAACGTTTAAGAGTTGATTGCTGATTACTCACATGTTATGTGTGTGAAAAGGATATGCATCACTGTTCATACTGCATACTCTGTACAAGCATTTAACCATAAAAAAACTTTCTCGTCTGAAAAAGACATCAAGACATGTTTAATTACTTGTATTATCAGTCCATCTAAAACAAAGCTTAGACACAAACTTAACCAGGTAAAGAAGGATCTTGGCCCGACTCATAGCAAAAGGGGGTGCTTATAGTATCAGAAGTTTTAGTTTTATCAAAGCAGTGGTGCAACATTTTCTGTAGAGCCATTTATTATAAAAACTTACCAAAGAGACCATGCACTGAAGAACTGTGAATGCATTCAAATGATTCTTTGAGTTCTTAGGTTTCTTATGTGCAACCATTCTTTCTGTGAAGAGGCTTCTATGACTCTTAAATAATGGAGCCTTTTCAAGTGAAGTATAGAACCATTTTTATAAGGATTTATCATTGGTGAAGTATAAACACAATGTAAAAACAATAAAGGTAAGTGTAGCATAATTACAATAACAAAAGATTCTACATATATAAAACCATAGCTTTTAGTAAAGAACCCTTAAATGACTAATTTTTAAAGAACTGAGGTACACGAGTTCAGAATATCATCTTGGGAAGATTCACTAACCACATGTTTAGACTTCTCATACAGTGATCAGCCTCAACTACCAAACTAGAGTCAGAAGGAGAGAAGTGTTTCAGGAACAGGTGTGCTTGTATGCAAGAAACAGTTAAATAAATAGAGAAAGACATCCACTAAACTAAATGTCTGTGGAGATGCCATGATGCTTTTGCTTAAAAAACAGGGTTATTACAGCAGATAGCATTGTGAAGACTGCCAGGAGTGCTCTCTCTCTCTGTCTCTAGCTCTCTCACACACACACACACACACACACACACACACACACACACAGACACATTGCCCTCTCTGTATATATCAATTCTTGCTTTTTCTGCCTACCATGTGGGTGTTGATGCTATTGCAATGGAACTGAATTATTTAACTAATAACACATCTTCTCACTCTCTCTTTTCCTCTGTCTTTCTCTCTCACTCTCTCTCCCTCTCCCTCATACACACACACACATGCGTGCACAGATACACACACATTACTCTGTGTCAGATTTATCCTACACTTGATGCATGGGGTGTGAAAGAGGGAAGTGCGTGTTTGTTCAGTCAGGAGAAAGGGATGGAGCAATAAAAGATAAGATCATGGCTCCTCAGGGACTTGTTTGGTCCTGCTCTGTATCCATCAAATGCTATTCACCAATGCCAAGGTCAACCCTAATGAGGAAGCACTAGGATTCTTGCAGAGAGTGTCACCACAGACATATTTCTCACACACACAAACACACACACACACACACACACACACACACAGTACATTCACATGTATAATGCAGGGCACATGCACCTGCAGAACACTGTACATTCACATGTATTATGTGCATGCATACACACACATTAAATATACTTTGTATAGTCACAAACCTGTGAATATTCATCCATATGTTGAATAAAATTAAACTTATAGGTTGTATAAATATACAATATAATTTTGTCTACATGCTGTATCTTCATTTTGTCTTGTATATTTTAAAACATAACCCTTTTATATTGTGTGAACACTTCAAGAAGGCTGGACCAATAAAATAGTTCAGACATATTTCAAAAAATTATCTTGTTAAATTTACTCTTTTTTCACAAGCAGCTAATTCAAAAACTTGATAAAACATCACCAAGCTTATTCTGATTGATCTAAAGGCATAATGGTTTGTATAATTTAGATGAATATCCAGTAGTACTGTAATTTTGTGTTTGAAATTATAAGTTACATTTAACATTTTATTAAGAATTTTAGGATTTTTGTTGCTAGTGTAAAAGTAATATACTAAATATTAAAATGGTTTGGTGGTTAGGGAGTTGGCCACAGGATCAGAAGATTGTGGGTTCAAACTCTTTATCAGTAGGTTGCCCTAAGGTACCCTTGAGCAAGGTACTGTCCCTGTCACTGCTCCCTGGGTGTTTTCATAGCTGCCCCCTGCTGCACGTTGTTTGTGTGCATGATTTAAATGCAGAGGTCCAATTTCATTGTGGTTCACTGTGTGCTGTGCTGTGCTGTGTTCTCACAATGACAAGAATAGTCACTTTCACTTTTTCACTTAAAAAAGCCAGGATTTGTGAGCGAGTTCAAACATCTATTACGTAACCCTGGAACAGTATCATTGGCATAATTATTGAAAAATAGCCTCAGATATCTTTTTCTCATTTTAGTTTGTTGGCTTGTAGTATTTATTCAGATTGGTGCTCAGGCAAAAGCTGTTCATCTTTGGACCAAAGGAAATACATTTTTAATATTAGACATTTAAGGCATAATGGGTTAATATACTTTACCATCACGAAGATACACATTTTTGTTAAGAAAGCAAAAGTTGCCCTTTGCATTTTGAAACTAAACAAATAAAAGACAAAAAGGCTCTAATCATCATAAAAGCTAAAATGACGACCAATGAATGAATCATATTTGCCTTTATTACAATCTAAAGGTGTCCAATGGCAGATACGGTGTTCACAGCCTTAGACACAAAAAGTGTTGTAAAAAGGGTAATAGTTCACTGAGAAGGCACCAGCCAGGCATGATTTTCCTAACCAGATCGCTCTGTTTGGATTCTCAGTGTTTGGATGATACTGTGGTTTGGAGCTTTCTCAGCTATCTCTGTCCAAACTCATCAGGATGCTTAGCTAGCAATCACTGAGACATGTGGTGTGTACTAATGATGCAATAAAACTAACAGCAGGGGGTGGAGCGGAGATCAGCTTCTTAGCAGAGACTATAATTGAGATGTACCACAGGCCCATCTTCCATTTATGGTGTGATGTGGTGAAAGATATCAATGACGGGTCAATAATGAAAGGATGGTTTTCACAGTACTTACCTTAGTGTTAGTTTTTGAGGTCCAAATTCTTGAATTTCATATAAAGGTCTTCTTTTAAAAACTCTCATAGCATGAGACAGCTTTTGAAAGTATCAGCACTGGAATTTTCACCTTAGATTTACACATTGCATCAAAAATAAAAATATAAAAGATGGCAATAGGCTTAAAGGATCTCCTAGTGTCTATGTGAGTTTCTTCTAGGTGCTCTGCCTCGCTCCCATAATTCAAAGACAAGAGATCTGACTGGAGTCTACATAAGAGTGTTTGTCTGTGTGTCTGCCCTACAGTGGACTGATTAACTGTTCAGGGTTCAGTAAACCTTGGTAGAGTTACTACAAAAGTATGCATTTGTAGGCAGAGTATAAACAGGTCAATGGAATAAACTGAAAAAAAACCCTATAAACTAAAGGCATACCTTCTGTCCCATTTTAGGCCTTCTACACCTATCTCTGAGTTGATGGAATACAAATATGCCCAGAGGTGGCTGGAGGAGCAACAGGCCAAGGATAGGGCACTGCTGGCACGCCAATATAAAAAGGTGAGATAAAATAGTATGATATCTTAGGTTTCCGCAAATTGAATAAATGTATACATTACTATGTAAAAGTTTCACTTTTCATATTAACAGTTGTAATTTATTTATTAAACACTCAGGCTTATTCAGTGGTCAGACATTCAGGACAAATGTTCATCGTTCATAGTTTAGACAAAGAAAAAAACATGGCACCAGAATATTGCATTATCCAGTGTTTGGGTTTTCTTGGGATAATTAGAAGTCATTAAATAAAAAATAATACACTTTAATTATCTGCTCATATATAGGAGCAGTACTGGTCAGTAGTTACAGAATATGGGCCCAGGATGGGAAGGTTGTGGGTTTGAATCCAGTTAGTTGCACTGAGGCAGTGGTGCACAAGTTACCGTCCCCATCACTGCTCCCTAGGCACTGATATGGCTGCCTACGGCAGCACAGGGTGTAAGTGTAATGCAGAGGATGTGTTTCATTATGGTTCACTTAGTGCTGTGCTGTGTGCTCACAATGACAAATTGTCGCTTTTACTTATTTAAATTTAGTAGAGTAGAGTAATCTTTTATTGTATTTAAATTTCTATTGACAAAAAAACACTAGAAACCTTTTCAACTATATTGTCAGAATAAAACCTCATATCTCTAAAAAAGGCAACAGCAAAGTTAAATGCATTTCTTATGTTCTCATATCACTTCTTCGTAATCATACACAATTTGTTTTGATCCATTCAACATAACCTTCTCACACAGTGTAAATAATTGCTGAGATTTTCAAATTCTGAAAAAAAAACACATACATATGTAAGTGTATAATAACAGTTTCCTGCATTTTTATGTGTCTTTTTTCTCCAAGGTTCAGCTTGGAAAGATTCAGGACACCCGCACTACCCTCCTCCGAAAAAGTCGCCCCCTGGAGGAGACCCCATCCATGTGGAAATTGCCCCGCTTTCAGAAGGTGAAAAATCCCAGCTCCCGTAACCGCTTACATGCACAGAATTAACCAGTGTGTCCAGACCTTGGTTATACACTTATAGAATAGTTCATTTAATTTGCAGTCTACTCCATTTCATTACCAAAATAATGGGCCTTTGCGTATAATAGGCCTGGGGTTTGAATGGGGTTTAACTTTCTGCTGTACTTCACCTGGTTGAGCAGGCGTTAATTGGTTTGTATTAGTGGTTAATTTACCTTTGACAGTCATTTCTATTCTTTTTGAAGATTCTGTCCAGTTAAGTGGCTTGTATGGGGGAAGGTGGGGGTAGTTTAGCTTTTTTTAATGTTTCATTTATGAGAGCATACATACATAGTCTGGACTCTGAGGAGGTAAAGACAAAATGAATGCATAATGACTATTGCTTGTGTGTATGTGTTAGACTAGACAGTGTGAGGTCAGAAGTTGTGTCTGAGGAAAATCAACAGTGAAAGTAATGATTTCTCTTCAAATTCCCACATGACACAAATTCAAACACTCCAGCACTCATCTACTGGAGTAGTCCTGCTCCAAGCCTCTTTATCATCTGCCCCACACAAGCCACCAATTAAATCAAAAGTGGATTTTTTTTTTGTCCATTGGTCTTTTGCACTGACAAGCAGTCTGTCGTCCTGACAGCCTTCGCTACCAGTGAAGCTTGAAAATCCTCCATTGACAATACCCAATGCTTCCAATTATGAGGGAATCAGACTCCTGCTGAGCTAACCATCACACACACCCACCCACCCACACCCACACACACACACACACTTACTTACACACTTACTAACATACATACACATACACTTCCTCCAGATTTGTGTATGTTGAAATACATATACTAATGCATGCCCCCCCGACACACAGACCCTCACACACAGTCTCCCATCTCCTGTTCCACACTTCTATTTTCTTCTCTTGTTTTTTATTCCACCTTCATCCCATCCTCCTCTCTGTGTGCATCTTTCTCTGTAAATTACCTGCACAACCTGCGGCTGCCTGCGTGTGCCTGCCAGTCCTGTCGTCCGGCCGCAGTCAGCTCTAATGAGTGGGGTGGGGGAGATGTGAATGAGGGGGGGCTTCTTGTTTTGGCTGCACACACGCGCTAAATTCTCTCTTGTATGACAGCTGACGGTGAGGAGGGAGCGTTAACCTTATAAAAGATTTACCTCCGCTCATTATAGCCTGTCAGCTTGCGCTCCCGATGGCTGTGGGTTCGACATTTGCATCACCGACTCCTCTCCAGCGCGCAATGCTTGTTCTGCTTCCCCTCCATCATCTGTTTGTTTGTGTTGTCACTCTTCTTCACTCTGCTCTCATTCCTCCTTTGGTGGGACGCGTGTTCCTCCTCTTTAATTCAAAAAAGTAGTGAGGTGCCAAAAGTGTTTGAGATAGAAAAAGACAACAGGATTTCTCACAAAAAAAGGGGGGTGGGGGGGACAAAACAACAAACAAGGAAATTATATAAATAAAGCACACTGACACTGGTGCAGTTTTGGTCCGCTCACGCATATTCCCACAGATTTGATAAGGGAGCTTATTGGCGCATTTCTTTTTTCCAGCAGTGTTTGAAGCATCTATCAAGCATTTGAAACATGTTACAAACATAAGCTAGCTTTTTTGGAACACATTTAACATCTGAAAAAAACAGATAGGTAAGCCCACCGGGCTGACATGTCTAGTGTTTTGAGCCATTTTTCAACTCCTAAATATGTTACTCCAACAAGCGTTTTCTTGTTGCCTTCTTGTCAGTATCCATTTCTGGCTGCCAGCTAAAGCGCTTTAGGGAAATTGAAATAAAATGTTTGAGAAGCGTTTGCCTCCTTTTTTCAATTTTTGTTTGTGTGTGTGTTTGTGTGTATGTGTGTGTGTGTGTGTGCGTGTGTATGTGTGTGTGTGCGTGTGCGTGGGTGTGTGTGTGTGCATGTGCATGTGTGTTTGTGTGTGTGTTTGTGTGTGTCTGTGTGTGTCTGTGTCTGTGTGTGTGTGTGTGTTTGTTTGGGAGGCAGAAGAAGAGCGAGAGAGAGAGAGAGAGAGAGAGAGAGTCAAAACCATCCCTTAAATGCCATCCAAAATGACAGTAAAACAAAAAAATGAAACAAAACTAACATTTTTTTTTCATTTATTTGTCAAGTATTTTTCTATTCAGCTGCTTTCTGCTTGTGCTGTGTTCATTCTTTTACCCTCTCCTACCCCCATGACTATGGCCTATCAGGCTGCCCCAACCTGCCATCAGCCAAGCTAGTGGCTTTAATCACAGACACAGCAGACAAAAAATAAACTCCAACCCAAAGTCCAAATTGCAAACAAGACCACCTTCAGCCAATCATCCAATATCAGTATATAGTTTTCTGGAAACAGAATACACACGAGCATCACAGCGGACATGCCCAAAACAAAGAGTATGCCACTGAATCATAGGGCCACATTCTCGTCCTGGACTTAAAATGGATTTTCAGTGGAGAATCCCTATTGACAGTGTAAGTTAGTTCAGGCCTTGTTCTGAGACAACATTGCAGTCCATAGACCAACATGTCATTCTGCTACACTGATCTTCATGGTGTGATCCTCTCTGTCCCGCAGATTGGACCAGCCCTGGACACCTTCCGAGATGCCGATGCCCGGAAGAGGGCAATTGCTGCACACTACTCAGACTCAGCAGCCAGAAGAGGGATGCTGGGACAGGGCACTTACACTGTAGACTGATGGATAGATAACCCCAGTTGTTATCTCTTTGGTCTACGTCTGTCTATCAGATTGCTTACTTTGTTTTATAGGTTTATCCATATGAAAAAGAAGTTATGTGTTACTTCTGGTCTCCATGGTCAGCAATTGATTCCATGCTGTCAATTGCATTTCAGTGTATTTTCTCCACAAATCATGTCCTAAATACATTTCTTCACAGTGTATCTGTCTTCACCAGGTACTATGTAAATTACACATGATTTGAATTTAGTTTTGACTTTTAAGAATTAAAAAATCATTCTACACTGTAATTTTCCAAGGCATACAGTATTCATTCTGTTGTATGCTGGAGAATGTCGCACAAAAAAAATAATAAATTGCACCCCTTCCAGCATTTTGTTTGAATTATTTATTACTTCAGCTGAACCATACATATTAGAATTAAAAATAATGCTTAAGAACATGCTTAAATATTTGAATGACTTTTTCATAATCTTATTACCCCCTCCAAAATAAACAAAAATCAAACAAACAAACAAAAAAAAACGATGGTGCATTGTTTTCGCTACAGTCTTCAAGTACTGTTGTTAACGTTTATTTGTATGTGTGTCATTCAATGAGGGCATAAAGAAGGGGGTGAGAGGGAAGAGCTACCCCTCCCACAACACGTGGTACTGGTTTCTACCTTAAGAAAAGAAGAAAAAAAAACACGCAGCCAATAACGAGGTGGCACTCGGGACAACCTCGCGCCGGACACCTTTAAAAGCGTGCTGGGGTGCTGTGCGGGCATTGGCTGTTTTTTTTTTTTTTTTAATGGAGGAAGGGTGTAATCAGAGGCCCGGCGAGCTCCTATCCGCGGTTTCTTTAGCGCACACAGTCCGAGCTGAACTTCCACTCTTCCATGGCGGCTGTGCAGGAGGGCCGCTGCTCGCTGCTCCGGTTCAGCGCTGCACCTGAGCGCTGTCCGTGGTGCTGAAAGCGGCCGCACCACGAAGAGCCTCCGGCTGGAAAACAGCCCCAATTTTAATCAAAACACACTTAAAGACTACCCACCGCCCTGGACATTTCTGGAGGAACTGAGCCGGTTTTTGTGGGATCTTTTGTTGTTGATATTTGGAGTCTACTTTTTGGAAGAGGAAAAAAAATGTAAAGCCTTATATTTGCACATTTATTTTGTAGCGTATACATTTTTTTATTTTTGCCTTTTTTACGAAGTGTATTATAGTTTAAGAGTGTTTTGTGGTTAGTTTATTTTTCCAAGTCTTTATTTTAAGAAGAAATGACCCGTAGAGGATAAACCACCCCTGGTCCTCAGTTAAAGACCTCCCTCGGCACTTCTTCCTCCTGCGGGACACTTGGCTTGGCACCTCATGCACAAATGCTCGCTTGAGCGCGCGGCTTTCCCCCGCCTAACTGCGTTCACCATGGACGTGCCCACGAGCGGCTCGAGTTTCGGGATCGAGTCCCTGTTGTCCCGCCGGCCCGCGAGCCCCTGCGTGTCGAGAGGCGGCGCGCTGCTGGCGGGCGCGTGCGGCTCCCCGGCGCCCAGCGCGCGCTCTGACGTGGACAGTGAGTGCTCCTCGGCTCCGTCCCCGCGAAGGGACTGTGTGGAGGAAGAGGAGGAGGACGACGAGGAGGAGGTCCAGAGACACGCGCGCGCGCTGGGGCTACAGTCTCCTGGTCCTCAAGCGCGCACCGTCACCTCCTCCTTCCTAATCCGGGACATCCTGGCGGACTGCAAACCTCTGGCGGCCTGCGCCCCGTACAGCAGTGCGCAGACAGCGCGGGACACGGAGGACTACACGGACAAGATGCACAGCAACTCCTCCTCAGACAGCGAGTACAGGGGTGAGACCCGCCATCACACTACTACAGAAATAACCTCCCCAATATGTGTGTGCTTTATTTATGTACATTATATACCGTGGTGTAAACAGAAGCATAACATTTTCCAATTAGATTAATAATTAGACTAGATTAATAATAATACAAATCATAATAATTACAACAAGAAGAAGAAGAAACCATCATAAAATCACACAAGCAAACTATTATTATTTTTACTTTTATTCTGGGAAAATAATTCACTATGTATGCTTTACTTCTTTAAACTGGTTTAATATTTGTATTTTATAGAAATAACTTTCTCCCAAAACTAAATGCAGACTTATTTATTTAAGCCTGCTTTTAAGTTTCGAGTTTTGAGCTTCATTTGTTGGAGAAAGTTTAAACAGCAAATCAAATAATAATGCAAAAATGATATCCTCCAAAAATAACAGCACATGTTTTACCTGGGTTTTTATTCCATTGTTCATATTGCACTTATTTGTTCTTTGGTCCTTTTTTTAACCGAGAAGGAGCATGTTCAGACACATCATTTTAGCTGGAACAAGGACACGTATGAAACCCAATGATCGAGTTTCTCTTTTAATCTGTAATTTTCAGTTACATGTAAATAGGATGTTTTTCTGAACATGCTATTACTTTATTTATTTTTAAGACATTGACGTAGAGAAGCACGACCACATGATTTCAGGTGTTTTTAGGCCGCACTTGTCCTGCTCCTCCTCTGAGCTGGAACATCAGTAGATTTCCATCTTTAGGAGCTCCAGTCAGTCCTCAACTGAACACACACTCGCTGACACTGATGCTGGTTTTGTGCTGTTGCAGTGAAGGACGAGGCTGAGAGGGAGATCTCCAGCAGTGGTGAAAGCCCCTCGTCTCGACTGAAGAAGCCCCGAAAAGCGCGCACCGCCTTCACGGACCACCAGCTCGCCGAGCTCGAGCGCAGCTTCGCGCGCCAGAAGTACCTGAGCGTTCAGGACCGCATGGAGCTCGCGGCCTCGCTCAACCTGACCGACACACAGGTCAAGACCTGGTACCAGAACCGGAGGTGAGGACAAACACACACACACACGGTGCCCAGCTGAACATAGAGGGTTACAAGGATTAACAAAGAAAGTCAAACTCAGCAGAAAGACAAGTTAAGTTAAAAACTCCTCCCTTTGTGTTCATTTCCTGGAATTTATACAAATCAACACATTCACAAATTGTTCGTACAAAGTTGAAGGGAGATTGTTCTTCAGATGTAGGGCGGAAACAAACACACACACACACACACACACACACACACACACACACACACACACATTAACAAACAAAAACACGATACGGAAAACAAAAACGTTTCAACTGTTGTTGTCACAAAGCAGCTTTACAGTATCAGGGTCCGAATCCCAAGGCAAGGAAAAGAAAAAAGACAGAAAGACAGATAGAAAGAAAAAAGGAAGAAAGGAAGAAAGTAAGGAAGGAAGAAAGAAAGAAAGAAAGAAAGAAAGAAAGAAAGAAAGGAAGGAAGGAAGGAAGGAAGGAAGGAAGGAAAGAAGAAAGAAAGAAAGAAAGAAAGAAACAAACAAACAAACAAAGGAAAAATATACATATAATTTTATTTTATTCTAATAAAGATGTTTTTTGGACCAGATGTCCCCACATTGTTTCCATTCTGGGATCCTCCGATTCCCACAAAATTCTATAAAATACAGGAGCAAACAAACAGGACATTTTTCTGGCTACAATACGAGTTTGCATTGGTTTCTGTGATTGACTGAGAGCAGAAATATTTCCTCTGCAGTGAAAAGTTTGTGCTCCGTGTCTGATCCTCAGGCTCGGAGTTTCAGCTCAGCTCTCACAGAGACTCGCATAATAAATTACTGCTCGCGTTATTAATAATTAAGCCACCGAGCTGTAATTACACAATTGCTCGGAGGATGAATTATTTACAGGAAAATGCTTCTCTGCTGAGTGACAATTTGACGGATGAGTGTACGGAGGCAGATTAACACGAGTTAACACACGATCAACAAAAACAGCAAATGTTTCTCTTCCCTATAAACCAACGGATTATTTTGTAACATGAAAAAAAGAATAATTAATTAATTAATTAATGTAAATAAAACTGTTTAAATTGGCTTAATATATCCGTTTGTCATGGAAAGAAGAAAGGTATGCCTAGTTGGTGTGTGTGTGTGTATATATATATATATATAATTTTTTTTTACCGAAGGAAGGCAATATTTTATAGTTATATTTAAATGTGATATATTTACATCATATTTATATTAATGACTGGATAATTAAAATTAAAATCATCACTGATGGTGTGTGTATTTTTCTGTCTACTCCTTCAGGACGAAGTGGAAGCGGCAGACCGCGGTGGGCCTGGAGCTTCTTGCTGAAGCTGGGAATTACTCTGCTCTTCAGCGGATGTTCCCATCGCCCTATTTCTACCCGCAGAGCCTCGTGTCCAGTCTGGACCCCGGAGCGGGACTCTATCTGTACAGGGGTCCCTCTGCGCCCCCTCCGCCGGTTCAGAGGCCGCTCGTGCCGCGGATCCTGTTGCCCGGGCTGCAGGGTGCCGGGGAGCCCCTGGCCTCGCTGCACGGGACCTTAGCGCGACCCGCCCCGCAGCGGTGAGGTGCTGCATTGTGGGACAAGCCCCGCCCCTCCTCTCGCTGGTTAGCGTGTATTAGCCAATCGTAGCCGAAGACGCGACGCGATTAGTCAATCCAGGCGATCCTGGGCTGAGAGAGGGCGGGGCCTGTCGGACTGAGAGTTTGCTCGGACCTCCTCAGGAATGAACTGGGCTCCGGCAGGTGACTGGACGCCACGACGTTACATAGCAACGCAGAAGTTCCACGTCACTTAGCAACGAAATGGGAACGTTAAGTAGGTCTGTTATTTATTTTTGTTTGGATAAAAATGATCTAAAGGACAAAAGGCGCTCGCTAAGTTTGTATAAAAGTTCGGTGTTTCCGAGAAGAGTCATTCTAAAGGAAAACAATAACTAAACGGATGGTTGAAATTAACCAAAAAATAAATAAAGAAAAAAATTATGACTTCATCAGTGGCTTAACTGGCAACCAAATAATGTTAACAATTAATAAATAATAATAATAATAATAATAATAACAATACGAATATACCATGTCATTATTATAATTGTTACTTTTATTATGAAGAACAATATTAATTATTTTATATTATTTTGTCTAGGGCCACAAAGATTTGTACAGACTGTACAAAAAAACCTGTAAGAGGTCCACGCGTTAAAGCCTGTTTGTCACAGTTGTGTTGTGGTTCTGTAGTTTATAAATGGTTTTGTTGACGCCAAAATACTTTTTTAAAATAAAGATTGTAAATAAAGTTCTATTGAAAATGGGAATACGTGTTCATCATTGCAAGACGAGGGGAAATAGGTGCTTAATGTTATTCTAAATTTGTATTTTTTATGTGTATGTCACGTCCTGGATATTTTAAGAAAATTGTTTATTATGGTTATTAATTATTCTCCATATGTAGATCATACGAATCAAGTGAACAGTCTTTATGTAAATATTTTTTCGCTTCTTGCTCTAAGAAAGAATTAAGAAGGGTTCCATGTTTTCCTGCAGAGAACGTTCAGTGGTTTAAATATCTTCAAAGATGTTCAGAACGTTCAGGGTCTACAAACATGAAAGTAATTGAGTATAATAAAAGTCCAGGATAAGTTCGGTATTGGAATCAACTTTAATGCAGCCTCCTACTAACGCGCACACACACACACTATCCATCAGTCAAACATCACAGTGACAGCAACAGACCGTTTATGAATCCTAAAATTTGTCTCATTTCTATAAGTGTGTGTGTGTGTGTGTGTGTGTGTGTGTGCGCGCGCGCGCAGATGGGTGCTGCCGGCCAGCTGGTCACTGCGCCCAGCCAGAGCCACACATAACCACACTGCAGCCAACAAAAGCCTGCGAGAGGGCGCTTAAGAAGGGGACAAAAAGAGTTAAATGGCCGTCCATAATGAAGGAAGTAAATAAATTAGTGAGATCATCTGGTCACCTGGTGCAGAGCTCGCTGTGCACATGGCCTACTGAGCTTTCACTTTGTCTGGCTACTCTAAAATAATGCCTTAGCAGAGGATACATCAGCTAATTTACTTCTAGGAAAACTGCTTTAAGAGTTTAAATTATTTCTAAGAATAAAAGTGCCTTAAACTCACTGACCACACAAGCCTGAATTGTTTTTTTTTTTTTTTTTTGCTAAAAGGTAACACAATTTAAGCATCATAAGATTTAAAGTGTTTTACACTGTGAGCGTAGAACAGCTCGCAGAAATGATACATTACACTTACTTCTACAAAATTAGAAATGTTTTACACTTGGCTAAATGCACAAACATGTAAGAAAAATAACAATAAATATGGTTAATGTCAACTCCACAGCACATTTACAAAATGAAATAATGTATTTTCAGGAAGAAAAAAAAAATGTATAAAAAAATTCCTCTGTTAAATATTTTCTTATAAACCTAGAAAATCTGCTTTTTATATTTGATGAAATACAATCTCTGAGAAAAAACAACTGTTTATTTGTTGGCAAAGGTAGCCTTGACATATCATTATTCCACTTAACACAAACAGTACTGAAAAATGACATGAGCCAAGTACATTTACAACCCACACACTCCATGTAGCTCAAAACCTTTCTCCTCGAAATGAAGCTTCCTGTCAGGGGCCATCTGGGCTGTGCAGTTACAAGGCCAAGCAGTAGCACAGGTAAAAACAATCTGCCTTAAATCCAAACACCTGTGACTGTAAAGCCTGTGAGTCTGCTGAGTTTTTCGTGCAGCACTTCTCCACTGGCCTTTACTGGTAATTTGACCAGCACGGAGCTCTTTTACACCTCTGTCACATCCTTCTCTCCTGTGTTTTCCGTGTTTGTTTTCTTCTTTTTCCTCTTCTTTTTGGATTTGGACTCTTCGCTGATGCCACTGGTGTACTCGGAGCGGATCAGGTAGGCTACTCGCTCTCTGGACGTGAGCTTTTTCAGGGGTCTAAAACAGATGTAAACACATGTGAATGATTTTGTCTTGTGTGTAAATACAAAAGATCAGTTGAGTGAAAACCACACCTGGAGAGGAAACCTAAGAAGAAAAAAAAAAAAAAAAGTACAATTTCAGATACAAAATCAGAGCTGTATACTGCGAAATCACTTATTTTGTTCAGTATTTCATCAATGTAAAAAATGCAGAATGTTGGCTTATAATTCATGAAGAAAATAGAGCCTTATTAACAACAGTTATTATTATCACAGTTAAAAAAAATAAAGCTAAATACATTTATAATAGTGAAAACACTTTACATTTGAAGGCCTAATGCACAATATGATTCAGTATTTACAATGAATGTCTTCAGCTTTGTAAAAGACTGATGATGGCAGTAGTGTACAAATGTCATGTTTTAGCTTGATAGAAAGTTAATATCTTTTTAACTCAATGTCCAGAATGATGAACAGGGCTATAAATAATTACCTCCTCAGTCATTGAGTAATTAGCATGCAGATTACCTTGTATTTCAAATTTGTAGTCAAAATTCATGCACATAACTTAAGACATTACAGTAAATTGCAAATATAGCACATTATTCAGTGTGAAGCTCTTAATGCAGAACAGAATTATGAATGAAAAAAATTATTTACATCACAGGGGATTTAAAAACCTTTGAACCATAATGTACAACATGTTTATGTTTTTATGTATTGAACCAATTGCTGCAGAAAATCTAAATGTACTTTTTTCTTTAACTTGGTTCATTTCCACATTAACCAAAGTTCATCATAAACTATTTAAGTTTGGTGTACCTGACCCTGCACTTTTTAGTGGAGAGCATTAATCTTAATATGGCAAGGTTTCCCAAACCTTTCTACCACACCCACCTAACATTAGGCGACAATGGTAAGCTAACTTAGACACCCTTCAGTACTGTGGAAAATATATTATTTCATATTGATGCTGATTCTGAAGCTAACCGACACATTTCTGTTTAATCAGAGTGAGCCACTATAGTATAAAGCTTAAAAAAAAAAAGAAAAAAAAAAAAGAATTTGCCCAAGATACAAATGTTATGTGAAAGCGTTCGCGACAAAGAGCACCAGGAAAGTAACTGATCAGCAATTTAAAAATTAACAGTGCAAATACTGAGTATATAAAGTATTACTTTTAACTAACAGAGCACAAAGAAATACCACTGTCACATTATTATATTAATAAATAAAAACTAATACTGCCATATGATTAAGCTTTTATTTTGAAGCTGAACAGGCATTTTCTAGAAAAGGGTTCCTTTTATCAGTCAAGATCAGACTTAAGAATAAATCCTGGCTTATAGCCCACTAAAAGTGGATCAACAGAGCCATCCTAAGCTTGGGTGGAGGCCAAGGTCATAGAGGTTCAGTCTTTCCTAGGACTTCTGAAGCAGCACAGAGGGTCCCACTCATGCAGGTTTGTGTGAGTGGATGAGTCTGCTGTGAGAAGTTCCCACTGTTGTCAATAAGAGGCGTGTATGCAGCAGCAGGGGCTGATGTTAAACCAGCCTCTGTTTATCTAATCAATAACTCTGCAGCCTGGAGCTGTGCTCTGCCCCTCTGGGGCAGCTTGGGGACGAAACACACACATACCACATGTACACACACACCCATACACGCACTACCCTGAGGGCTTGAAGGAGGTATGACATTGCAGGTATTGATCTTTTGTAGGTCCCTGAGCACTCTGCAGGGACCCAGACATGAAAAGCTAGGAATGTACAGGCAGATGTAATTGATATACTGTACACATCATGTGATCACACAGATGTCTGATAATTTAATCAATGAAGGAAACAGCAGGCGCATTTTGCTGCCATACTTATGCAGTAAAATGTATTAACCCTTAAGTATTTCTTTCATTTTGCTACACCATTCAAATACTAATACCAATGTCATTCCGGTTTACAGCCAACGTGTTTAAATCTGCACAAATTAAATGCATCCCTACTCCCATCTCACTTTGTTAAGGGGGAAAGAAACGCGTTCACTTCAAATATTGAAAACCCATAAATCAAAATTACTCTACATTAACCTCAGTCAGTCTTCATTAGTCGCATAAACAACCCAATACCATCTGCTCAAGTGAAGCTGGAGTTAGCTTGTTATTTGGAGCCACAGAAACTGACAAAGCCTTTTAGATTTCTGACTTGACTATCCACTATCCTAAGTCTTGGTCTCTAATCAAATCTCTAACGATTTGTTCAAATCTGCTGTTTTGTACCTCCATCCACAAGAGTCAAATTTTACAGCAGCCACCATTAACATTAAACATAAATTCTACATAGACGTTAGAGGATTGATAGCAGAATCTAGAAAAACAATGACATATCTTAATCAACTACATTTTGGGCCATAGGAAAAGTTGTGGAAATAACCTACCATAAGCTACTGAGGGAAGACATTTGGGTCGTTAAGGTAAAAAAAAAAAAAAAAAAAAAAAATTTGCAAACTGTGTTGGCTAATTACAGGAATGGGTAAAAGTTAGAGGTGCTTAAAATAAAAACCTGAGCCTGAAACAAGTGCGCACTCTTTTTATGTTATGAATATCTGTCAGTACACTGCCAACAGTACAACCTCACAGAAGTGCTGGAGTGTATTTTTTGGTGTATTCTCAGTGAACTGATAATGGTCACACTCCTGTGCTCCAGAGGCCTTTGTTGTTGCAGAGTGTGTGTGTGTGTGCATGTGTATGTTTTCAGTGATGTGATAAAGCTCATTAGAGAAGTCTTGTCTGGACATGGGCAATGTATGCCACAGACTGCTGTAATGAAGTCTCTACTGACAGGCAGGCCAGTCCCAATGAAGTCAACACAACTTTAGAGACACACAACATGCACGGGCACTGACACACACTCAAGGCTGATAATGGTCATTATAAAAAGGCCGAAGTTGACAAAGGTATACTGACATAAAACACACAGATGATGATCAGGGATTTATGCTAAATTGAGATTTATTCAGATATATTCATCAGACTGTCTGCTATGACAACTGATTAACACATTACGAGAATCATCTGTTGTCTGGATATCTGTGTGACTGTGTGTGTGTGTGTGTGTGTGTGTGTGAGAGAGAGACTGTGCTTGGGGGTCTGACCCTCTGGGACAGATCCATTGTCGTGCTCCATGGGTTCCCTTCAGAAGTCTTGCTACAGGTCATCCTGCCAATTACTAGTTGTTTTACACACACACACACACACACACACACACCCCCATAACAAAGAGAGGTGTGTGACTATCTCTGTAAATGAACAGAAAAGAAACTAAATAACACTCAAACATTCAGATTTAAATTGGGGCAGTCCTATTCATTACTGTTACATAAGTTAATGTAGGGAGATTTTATTCCATTTTGGATCTATTTCTGTTGTTGTGATACTTTCTCAAAATATTCAAAAGCAGCTGATTTGCTGCAAAATAAATCATAAAATTGGGGAAAAAAAAATGAAAGAAAAATAGGCAGTTCTATGAAAACTTAATGACTTATTTCCTAAGTGTTATTTTATGATTAATACCACTTTTAATATAAGAATAAAGACTTTTCAGTACACTCCAGTTGTTATTCTTTGCAAAAATACTGTTAAATTGAAAATTGTTACCAAGCTTCTTGAAATGAAACTCTTCAAATATTCATAGACAGATTTTTAAAGCTGAGCTTTAAAACAAACCTATGGAGACAATCACAAAGCACTTCACCAAAAAGGAAAAGAAAATGTACAATGTACCAAGACATACTTATTAGTAAAGACTTTGCATGCGAGTATAAAAAGAGACATTAAAAATGTCACATCGTTCCTGTTAAATTGCATGTGCCACAAAACTGGAGTTAAACAAGTTTAATATACGATTTTACTTAACGATACTTGACACCTTCTCTTCGTCACAGAAAGTGAACACAAAGGCTTTCATGGCCGCTTTTCAAACACAACTCAACAAAAGAGAGGGGATAAAAGAGAGGAATAACAGGACCAAAAAAGACTCAAGGTATCGAGAGGAATAACAAAAACGGTTCCTACTGAAACACAGCTAAACACTGATGAGAGTTTATAATGAAATGACAAATGTCATTAAAAGCAATCTTTTCTCTTTATGTACAGGTCATAAGGTTATAAACCTTATAAACCCTTAAACCAAGTAAGGAAGTGTGAAAAGAAACACACACCTCTCTAACCTAATATTACATTTTTGTAACAGTTTTTCATGTTTTCTATTGTTATAAAGCTGGGTCCTCACAAAGTTCTAAAAACAAACATGCTTACAGTATATGCCACAGCTGAGAGCTAGAGTTATATCAGTTGCACCCTGCAGAGATGACTGACCACACACACGTGCACAAACTCCAGGACCAGCCTGGACGTGGCCCAGCTACCCAGACTCAGGTTGCAGCTTGCAAGATATAGATCCTGTGGGAGGCCATTCTGATGACCACTAATAACCCTGTAGCGTCCAGTATGGCCAGATCGCACAGCTTCTGCCTAGCAACCATGCTGCAATGTCCACGCACAACAGATCGGGCTACATCTGCCTGTTAGCCTTCATCTTCATGCACCACCTGTACTCTCCTCTGTCTAACCAAGCCAAGCTCAAGACACACACACACACACACACACACACACTTATACACTTTCTCCCTCAAAACCTAATTAATACAAGCCTAAGAAGTCCCAGCAAGGTGTTTTGATTATACTACTTCCTGGCCTTGGGTACTTTCAGATTGTCCTCATGAACTGACAAGAGGCTGCACTTGAACTTTTGACAAAGTCAAGAAAGTTAATAAGTCGTGTGTTACCAGACCCTATGCCCTCTGATCCTGACCCTGAACCCAAGACACACCCAGGGCCGTTTTTTGCCATTAGTGGTATAAGTAGTTACATAGGGTGCCTAATAATGCATCCCCCCCCCCTTTTATAAATAAATAAATAAATAAATGTCCATAAATAGGAATGTAATATTTATAACAACATTTTAAGATTCTCACACAAGGCTTACCTGATATTAAAAATGCATTATTGTTTTATTAATTATATTTCATTACTTCATCTCTTCTTCCCTATTAAAACTTTTTTCTTAAAAAAATAACATATTAAATTTTTTTGCATAAAAAAAATAACAATTTGAATGCAATGGGCCTCAAAAGTAGGTTAACACTCGGTGCCCTTGAGTGAAACAACATTGGCACATTATTAATAAAGTTTAGAGTTAGATAGGTGAGTGAAATGAAAAGCAAAACGACACACAGACCTAAAGAGAGGGCCAAACTGGTACTTTGGTCAACAGACAATAATAAACAGTAATTATGTTTTTTTGCTTTGAGTTGAAGATGACGTCTATGTGCATCTTTTCACTGAAACATGCCAAAGACTTGCCTGCAGACACAGGGGTTGACCAGGAACGCCTCATTTGCCAGAAAGCATCTACGACTGGCTCACTGAGTGTTAAACGCAGGAGGAACGAGAGAAGTATAAGGTCTGCCAAAAAGAAGGCAGGTAGAGTAGTGAGCAAGTAAAGGCCAAGGCTCTACTACTCCTTTCTGACCTTCTGTGGTCCCAGGGTGGGGAAAGAGGTGCAGCTGCCAAGACTACTTGTCTTCTGGCACAGAGCTTTATTTTGTCTCTGAGGAATCAACACGGCCAAGAGAACCTAGCTGATTAAGTACATTCATTCTTAATCTTAGTGGTTTAAAAAAATATATAAAAAAATAAGGAAAATATTTAAAAGGGTGGAATTACATATTAAAACTAGATTAAAAAGCTAAAATGGAGTCAAAAGGAAAAAAGTAAAACGTAGTTGGCATGGAATGAAAATGAATGAAAGTTAGCAAACATCAGTCTCACAATAGATCACTTCAATTCATAAATATCAGGAAAAGAAAACCAACAAAAAACTCAATAACTATAAACCCTGACACCATACCTCTTACTGTCCTTTCCTTTGCCCTTTTTCTTCTCCTTGCTGTTTGCTGTGGCAGCGGACAAGCCCTGGGGCGCGTCCCTCAGGCCAAAGCTCTTGGCAGCGTGGCCCAGATGGAGGTTGCGGATGTGGAAGATGTGTTTGAGAGCAGAGGGGTATGCTGTATATGCTCTCACAAATGATTGTAAGGCTAGAGGAAAGAAAAAAAAATAAAAAGACATAAATAAGTACTTGAACTGACAGTATTAAACAAAGTCCTGAAAAATCTAAGTACAAAAAAAAAAAAAAAAAAAAAAAAAAAAAAAAAGCAGAAATTGACCTGGATTGGAAAAACTCAACTGGCATGTTATTTTTGTTCTTATTTATACTTTATTTATGCTTATTTTTAAATCCAAAAATCTGGTAAAATTAGGCATGGTTAGGGCATGATATTCCAGCATCTTTCAGAGTGTGATAAACTGATATTATTGTGACATAAATCTGCCATATTCTCAGAGAGACTTTTTTTGAAATATAAATATTAGAAGTCATTGTGAGATTTAAATGTGGTTTTTACATCAAAATTAATAATATCCTAATTCTTTACTGAGTGTTTTGAAGAATTGTGCTAATGTTGTCATCTTAGTTTTCTAAAATCATCCCGTGAGAATCTTTTTGTTTGTTTTTCTGAAAAAAGCACATTTACAGCACTAATACTTTATTTGCATAAAACTGTATTTTAGTATGTTCCTGACAAAAGCCCTGAGGCTTGGAATCCTGCTCTGCTTTCCCTGTAAATAGAGTTTTACAACTGGAAGCAGGTTAGTGTGCTGTCTCCCCAGCGTTTTCCTCTTTTTGCACTCTCATACTTAGTGCAAAGAGAGCTAAAGTGAACAGAATCAGTATGGCTCCACAGCAAATACCACAATTAATCATTTAATTAAGTCTTAATGTATTTACAACGGCCTTTGCTTGGCTTGAATACCTGCAATGCGATGACGCACAAGATCATTTTAAAACCCACCTTTCTTAGCAGCCTGCACCGACTCCGTGCTGTCATGGACACAGTTCTCGAAATCTGTCTGTAAAACTGTGGCTCTTTCTCGTACCTCCTGTTCTCGGGCAGCCGCAGATTTCTAACCAGTGATGTGCACAGAAAATTGTGAAAAAATAGTTTAAAATGAACATTCAATGATTATTCTTGTAATGATGTTTTTTTTTCCTCCACTCAGATTATTTTTCCTAACAAAAGAAAATTTATTCTGACACATCAAATCAAATGAACAGAACATTAGCCAATTTACACTCTACACATTCTCAACCGTTCTCTAATTACAAATTCTTGTCGAACTAAAAATTCAAAATAAGACGCTGGTTAAACACACTGTATTCTGAGGAAACCCCTATCCCCCAACCTTTGACCTCCCAGATGACAAGTGCCCGCAGGGGGTATTAGCAGAGGCAGCTGATTGGTGCAGAGGGAGAAAAGGAAATTAAATGAGGATTAAGAGCGCATGGGAGCTGGCTGAGGCCTTCTCTCACTATTGTGTTTGGGTCCTCATTGAGAAGAGGGGTGAAAAAAGTAAAGGCTTTGCACCAGCGCCACATTAGACTCCACACAACTAATGTGCTACCTTATGCCATATATGTCCAGAATTCAGTGTAAACAACTTGAGCCAAATGTATTGGGTCTGTTCCATATACTTCCTGGCCAAGCAGAGTTCCACCAAGCCAAGCAGACCAGCATGAGACGCCAAGTGGTATAGAGTCAAAATTACCTTACTGTCCCATTTCCCTCTGCCTTTAAATCGCTCGTCCTGCATCAAGGTGGATAAGATGTTTTCCATTTTCATCTCATGAAGGCTAAAATATAGATTGTAAAAGTTTTGTTTTTTATTAAATAAATAAATAAAAAAAAATAAATAAATAGTATTCATAAGTAAATTTGGGATTTTGAAAATAATTTTTATATATCTATTTCTCTCTCTCTCTCTCGTGTGTGTATATATATATATATATATATATATATATATATATATATATATAATATATATACACACATATACACACACATATATATAACATATATATTACACACACACATACACATACAGTACTGCGCAAACGTTGTAGGCAGGTGTGAAAAAATGCTGTAAACAAGCAGCTTTCAGAAATGGAAGTGTTAATCATTTATTACTATCAATCAACAAATGCAGTGAATGAACAAAAGAGAAATCTAAATCAAATCAATATTTGGTGTGACCACCCTTTGCCTTCAAAACAGCATCAACTCTTCTAGGTACACCTGCACACAGTTTTTGAAGGAACTCAGCTGGTCGGTCGTTCCGAACATGACACAATATTTCTCCTCAAATGTGACATTGATACAGTCATCCAGCACCTGTTTGGTAAAACTGGTTGATCACACATCGACTATAATCCTACAAAATCCCTGACTTTGTGCAAGTGTACCTAGAAGAACTGATGCTGGTTTGAAGGCAAAAGGTAATAACACAAATATTGATTGTTTAGTTTCTTTGTTGCTCACTTGCATTTTTGTATTGATAAATAAACAGTCATTATTATATTTCTGAAAGCATTTTGTTTGGCATTTTCACCTGCCTGAAACTTTTGCACAGTGCTAATGTGTGTGTATATATATATGCAATCTTCATAAACCGACTACAAATCAGTCTAAAGTCTAAATATCTGTAGAATTTATTTGTGGAGTTTATTGATGATTTCCGTAATCTGTAATGATCTGTAATCTAAAACAGTGCACAGTAGTTGCAGATCTTCAAGCAGCCATCCATTCTGACTGCGTGGTTTCCCCACTCACACAGTGAGAGATAGAGTGTGTGTGATGGCTCTCGTGGGCTCCGTTCATCGGCTGCCAGTGTGTATAATGTGGAAGATCCATCAGCCTAGCTCACTGCTGCTCGCTGCCATACTGTGGGCTTTGGAATGGAAACAACAGAAACCTAACCACCTTACATTTTAACTGACAGCACTGTCTGTCCACTACTGCCACAGGAATTGGCACCACTACTTCCTAAGCCTGGGTCTGATTAGGTCACTGAGAAAACAGGGTAGCAGCCCAATCTGGATTCAATGTAGTTCATTTGATTCCTTTCTGTGGTCAAAAAACGTAAGGTTAGTTTACCCTACCCATCCTAGTTTATGTTGTGATAATGCGGGACAGGTTTAATCACAGCTGCTCTTCCATGGCAGAAGTTTTTGTTTTCCACTCAACTGCTTTAGACATACAGATTGCTTGTTTGGGGGAAAAAGGTAAAATAATATTTAATAAATATTGTGATAGGATCAGGATTGACTTCCCATTTTCAACAGATATCTCATCTAACTGTGGTTTAACTGTGGGTCATGAGATCTGTTTAAAGCAATCAATCTACAGACCTGATGTTGTGATTGGCAAGAACATCCATATAGGCAGTCTCAGAAGGCGTGAGAAAAAGAAGGCCATTGCCCTTAGCTCCGATACGTGCTGTGCGGCCCACACGGTGCACATATTCTGCAGCGGAAGAGGGAGGGTTATACTGAAACAAAAAAGCAACACAAAAATTCAGACATCAAAAGAAACCATTTTTTTATTTGATGTAATGTTATGGATTATCGTGTGACCAATGATTTTGCAAAAGACCTAATCTATAATTAGTATAATGTCAATTTTAATGTTGAGGTAAAACTGTATAATTATAAAATTGGTAATGCCTAAAAAGCATAGGAAACAAAAAGTAAACAATGTGTCAAAATGATCCACTGTAACAGGAATGGCTAAACTTAGTGCAGTGCAGTATATAAGCAATAATTGCACTCAAACTGAAAAAATGAACAACATTACAAAAAATGAGAGATTAGTTGAAGGAAAGTGCACCTGTACTATCCACGTGACCTGTGGAAGGTCCAACCCACGTGCCGCCACGTCCTTTACAAGGGGGAAAACACATTAAGGGCAATAATTTAGCAAAGAGAAAAAAAAAAATACAACATGCTTTTTCTGAGGCACTTTTTAAAAAGCCAGCAATAAACACAGAACACCGTAGGCAATGTGACAGAAAATAAATCCATCCCTAAACAAAGACTGTTTACTCTCTGTTTACTATTCTTTCCTTTATCCCTTACAGATTTGTGGTGCCCAGCCAAGTTAAGCTCTTTATTAATAACTGATGGGAGACTGAGAGCCTGCAGCATGGCACTCTGGGCCTGTACCCCCTCCCTCTCCTGGTCCTGTGGCCCAACAGAGATAAGCCTTGGCTGAGCATGGCTCAGTGCTGCCTGGGGTCCAATGCTCCTCTGGAGCAAAGTGCAGATGGAGGCCAGTGCAAGGCAAGGACAGCCTTGGAGCGCCAATAAAATAACTCCTTTATTCCAGGAATAATTCTACAGACCAATTTGACTTGACATAGAGCCCATGAAGAGGCCAATAACTTTTCTGTCTTTATGTTTGTGACATCTTTTTTTCAAAATATGTTCTTTTGGTGAACACTATAAGACATGACAATAGAAGGGAAATGTTTAACCCAGAAGGGCTGTATGTGTTATCAAACCTCCATTCTTTACCTTAAAAAGTAAAAATGAAAATGATCATCACACAGTTACTAAGTAATCAGTTAAAAGATATATAATTTTTTCCTGAAACTCCTTTCCCAGCCCATATGATACAGAAATTCAATCCATGTAAAGAAATCAGCTAAAAAATATTATTATATAAAAATATTATAAATATTATATATAATACTACATATTTAAATTACAGGGAATGTTTCAGCTTGAACAGATCTTTGAAAGAGAGATACTACAGGGCAGCTAATGCAAAAAAAGCTAATTTACATGAATCAACTTTAAAAAAAAGCCTTTTGAATTGTAAAGAATAAATGGAGGTGGAAAAAATGTCCATGTAAGAATTTGTTTTTTGATCAAATCAAACCACACAAATTGATCATCAGTGGATTTCAGTGAAAAAAAAAAAAAAAACCCAAACAAGTTAATTGAAAATGTTCAATGTTCATAGTGAGGCCTTTTGAGAGCAGAAAGCATATGTAATTTGGCCTAAAGACAGTGGGCACCAGTAGCTGAAAGACCTTTCACATGCAGCGAGACAGCTCTGCTGCAGCAGGCCAGGCCTGGCAGCGTTAGTCTGAGAAACATTAGACTGGCTCGACTGCCAGAGCTAACACAGGACACCCTCCCATTGGACTTCTCATTATGGCCCTGGAGCCAACAGCCGGGCCAGGGAAAGGGGTAGAGTGAGAGAGAAGAGAGAAAAAGAGAGAAAGAGAGAGAGCCAGTGCAAGAGCGCATGTAATAAATAGAGAATGTAGGAAAAGTGGAAAAAAACAAACAAACAAAAAAAAGAGAGAAAGAATAGTCAAAAGAGAGGGATGGTGTGTTATAGACTGAGATGGTAGGAGAAAATTAAAGAAACCATGACTCGGAGCGCAGAGAGAATAAAAGAGAGAAAGAGACAAGAAATGAAGGATATACTGCACTCTCACCCAATAGTGGGCAGCGGTGGCCTAGTGGTTAGGGCGTTAGCCACATGATAGGAGGATCGGGGGTTCGAACCCCTTCCCAGTAGGTTGCCCTGAGGTACCCTTGAGCAAGGTGCCGTCCCCATCACTGCTCCCCGGGCGCTTTCAATAGCAGCCCACTGCTGCACGTGTGTGTATGGGTGAAATGCAGAGGACGAATTTCCCATTCGTGGGATTATAAATAAAGGATTATTATTATTATTATTAAATAATGGGTGTTAGCTGCAACAGCAGAACCTCTAAATTGATACCAAAAGCAGGAGGAGCTGATGATTTGGTTCCTTTGGAAACATTTACAATCAAGGATCTGGCAGTTTTGGGACAATATAAGCCTTGATAAGTGGCGAGCAGTAAACAAACCCTCTTCAACACTTACCGTACACAGCAGCACACCAGTCTTACTCTGGGAGAACTCCTGAAACACCTCCATCCGCTCCTGCCCAGAAACGAAAGAAAGCACACATCAGTTTGCACTCCTTGACAGTTGTATAGAGGGAGAATGAAGATTTCTTCCAGACCTTGTCACTCAGATCAGGTTCCAGCAAAGTTTTTTCCCCATGTTTATGTAAGATCTAACAGCCAGCTGCTAAAAAATAAATCAATAAAAATAACAGAACTGATAAAACTGGAAAAGAGTTGGTTTTGAACTGGAGATAAAGAGTGACTCTGGTTAAGTTTATTGATAGATTATAACAGTTTAGAATCGTTCAATCAGCATGCTGTTGTCCGCTTGGCTAAATTGCATTGACTAAAAAAACCCTCAAGTTCAAAATACCAAACAGGCTTGCTTATGGGGTTTCTGTATCCACTATCAGTAATGGTGTTACGCACCAAATGCTTATATATTGGAATTCTATATGGATTACAATGAAACATTATATTTTTAGGGTTACAAGTGCAAACAGACATTTTAGCCAAGTACAGCCTAAATTGTCTGTTCTTAAAAAAAAAAAAAAAAAAATATATATATATATAGACTTAAAAAACATCAGCTGAATCTAATTATCTTTAAGGTTGATAAACCTTCTGACAATTATCTTCCGATACCAATTTGATTTACATATTTTCACATCTCTCTAATTATTAGCTGCACCAGATAGTACAAAACAAAATGCAATCTCTGCTTTTCACCCACACACACCGTGCAGCAGGGGGCAGCTATTTAAAGCACTCAGGGAGCAGCGATGTGGACAGTACCATGTTCAAGGGTACCTCAGGTCTGGGATTCGAATCCCCAACCTCCCAATCCTGGGGCCTAGTCCTTACCACTAAGCCACCTCTGCCCAGGTGAAAAGAGATAAACATCCTCAAACCTTAAATATGGCATTTCTGTATTAGTTTAGTTTAGTTTATTTCTATTCATTTAACATATTGGACAAAACAAACCAACAAAAAATAATCATTTGCTATAAAACATGCAATTTGACCAGGGGAACCCAAAGTTTTATATTTTATTAGCTTCATAAACTTCACAATCCCAACTAGGGAAGCATGATCTTTCAACATGGAAGTAAATGTGGTACCTGCTGTATCTATGCAGACATGCTAGCTAACTTCTTCTTACAGGAACAAAGAGGAAGAAGGCAGTGCCATGGATGATTGCCCAGCTAACAACAGAGACAAACAGCACATCTCTTTCTCTGCTTCTCACTCCCTCTATCTCTGTGTGGAGCACAATCTGTTGTGCAGGCTGGAACAGCTGTGCGTCTCCTGCAGTTCTCCTCATCGGAGGAGACGGCCAGCGCCCGGCCTGTGCTGTCCCATTACCAAACCCATCCATAACACTGCCAGCTGCCTTGGCTACTGGAGCTGCTCTCGTTAATATCTTAGGAGGGAAGGGCAGAGAGGCCTCAAGCGCCAGGGCCCTCCTGAGCCCACTGTCCTGCTCGGGCCATATGGGCAGCCCAGGCCACGTCCATTAACGTTGGGCAGGGGTGGGGGAGTTGAAGGCTGGGACCTGGGCATGATGGCCCATGTGTGTGCATCCCCTGGCACTGCCACAGGGCACCCGACTGTTGCTGCCACTCCACCAGCTGGTCTTAGTTGACCTAACCCTAACTAGGCAGGAAATAACCATCATTTGGGGTGTCAATGAGCACTGCAGTTGGGTGGCATGCAGAAAAGTGCATAATGGGTTCATATCTATAGTGTGAGACACTATATAATGTAAGTTTAGAATCAATGGGGTTTTTTTGTAAATAGTTCAGGGCAAGAAACAGATAAAACAGATACAGACAGAAAAAGAACTGGACTAAATTCAAACACAAAAATGTATTACAAACTACATTGTGCTGTGTGGAATACTGGTCCTTTGTATAACTTAAAACAGCCTGTGTCTATACAGCTCTGAGCAACTCTAGTGACACATGCATTCCTAGATGGCATCTCACCTCTTGCTGCATGTTGCCATGGAGCCGGAGGAAGTTGATTGCTGGTTGGCCTTTGGACATGGTGCTGGATTTGCCACACAGGACAGTGGTGAGGAGTGTGACCAAGAACTCTACTGCTTCACAGCTGGACACGAAGACGATGAGCTTCTGACCTTTTTCAAACTAACAGTCATACAAAAAGTAAAAAACTTGCCCTCAAAACATCTGTTGTGTCCATTAGGGAGCATAGTTTTCCATGATCTATATTTGAAGCAAAAGAGAAATTCATCTTTTGCATGCATGGATCTGCAACTCGTATTGAAGATGTCCCAAAACAGGTTCTGCCTTGCATCATTTTACAGACTATTAGGTCACACCTGCTGTTTCTGCCTCCTCCATACTTTTGGGGAGACTACATAGTATAAAGAAAAAACTCAACAGAATAGTAAATTACATCATCTGGAAGTCAACAGACTCTGTGCTGATCTCCCCTAATTCCTGATGAATCATCTGGGAGTTACCTTACACTTGGCCAGTATGAAAGCAGCGAGGCAGACCAGGCGCAATTTGCTGGGCACCACCACTACATGCTGTTGTAGTTTGTCAGGAACAGCATAGCTGTCAGTCAGTGATTGCAATTCAGGCTGAGGAGAAGACTCTGCTGCCTTCACACTTCCATTCACCTCTGACACCTGGATGTATACTGGGTCAGTCATACTAATGCTGGCTAATCGTGACAACCCTGTAGAAGAAAGAGAATGCAGCAATAAAGAAAAGTTGTGCCTTCTAAGTCAACAAGAATTTTTATGAACTTTTATCAAGGGACTTGTGTGCACATTTATTTTGTGCAAAATTTTATTTGATAATGTAGGCATTGCATCAGCTGTGCAAACCACTGGGAATGGAAATAAAGGAGAAGCAACATGGAAGAGGGAAAAAATTATGCTCCATATGGGTGCAATACAATAAAAGTTTCAAAACAAAGTAAAATGTAAGCTCTGCAAACCAAATTTGTGTATCAAAGTAAAAAAAGTACACTTCATTTTTTTAAATATTGCTTAAAGTTTTGAGTGGCTGTTCACATAGAATACAGTGAGCTCTGCTTAAATACTGAAAAGGTGTAAAGAAACTTCAACATGTAAAGGTACTTGCCTACAGACCTACGGACCAAGAGGTCACAGGTTCAAATCCCACCTCTAGCACTACCACCATTCGCTCCTGAGCAAGACCCTTAACCCTGAATTGCTCCAGGAGGACTGTCCCTGTGATCAGGAATTGGAAGTCGCTCTGGAGAAGAGCGTCTGGTAATGTCCGCAAATGTAAATGCTGCCTTTTTTTAAATGAACAACATGATGCTATTCTTTAAAAAAGCTAAACTGTGTTTGATCATTTTCCAATTAACAAGAGACACAATAACAAAAAAATGACTTTTTACATGTCACTTGTGCTTTGCCAGTTTAAATGGTTGTCTCTTTTCAAGAACACTTGCAACAGCGCTAACTGCTAAAAACATGCAAATACAGTTATTCTGTTATTACAGGCTCTTAACGTTAAGGAGATCGGATGATGAATACTCTGGCCCTTAGCCTCCTGTGTCTAAAGGTCAGACTTACCCTCATTGAGAGTGGCAGACAGCAGCACATTCTGTCTGGCTGTTCCAGCAGCATTCAGTGCATTTAGTATTACAGTCAGATCCTTCTCAAAGCCCAGGTCCAAAGTCCTACCACAATCAAACAACAGGTACCCCTTAAACTTTTCATCTTAAAATAAATCTTAAATCATGAATGAGATTCTGTTATTCAGCCTCCCTCCCTCTCTCAACAAACAAGCAAACACACACACACACACACACACACACACACATACACACCTGTCCGCCTCATCCAGAACAAGCCAATGTACAGCGCTGAAAACAATGCTAAGAGTGTTCTTGATGTGGTCTACCAGCCTGCCTGGGGTGGAGATCAGAATGTTTATTCCCTTTCTCAGTCTGAAACAAACAAACAAAAAATATCGCAAACATCAGGTTTAAAGGTCACATCAATAAAACACAGTAATCACTGTGTATACTTTTGACTGGACAAATAAGATATTCCTTCATTCCACTGCATAAGTGGAGAAATAAAAAGATAAATTGTTCTTACCTGGCTTTCTCTGCTTTCCTCTTTTCTCCTCCCATCAGGACTCCGGGTACAATCCATGTAAAGGGCTGCAAAAAAAGGAGCACTGGCAAATATGTAAATAGGCAAAAAAGGTTCTGGAAACCAGTACACAGGCCATTTGAATCTTCTTCATTTGAACTCAATCAAATATAACTAATATACAGCTTTTTTAAACTTTTTAATCAGATTAATGCTATGAAATGTTAGGTTACAAACAAAATGTACTTTTACGAGAAAGAAAAAAAGAAAAAGAAAATAAAACATTTTAGATGATGTTTAACTCGATATTTCCAAAAATTAGTAATTTATTGCAATTATTTTTCATCAGGTTATCTGCCAAGATTTGAATCATACTTCTGATATACATTTAATAAAATACATTTTGTAACTTGGTTTTACAGGCCTATTTATTATTATGTACAAACATGTTAAATTCTTTCAGTTTTGTTAAATTCTTTCCATTTTTATTTTATTTAGAAACACGTTCACATTTTTCATTCAGAACTAACCATTGTAATTAAACTGTAATTTATTAAGCATTTACTATAAGCAATGTAATATTTACAGAGCTTTGTGCTCAATACACGAATAAGCATCTCAAGAAAATCACTGTCAGTAATCTCACTGAAATCGCTTGGAGTAAATAAAAATCTTTTGCATTCCTGAAAAGTTGTGCCATCAGATGCCATTTTACCTTAAGAAGCTTCTGGAAAATTTGAAAACTTTGTTGGGCCAGCTGAGGAACAAGAAGTTAATGAAACAATTAAGCAGCACATTAAAAATATTCTGGTACAGAAAGTTAAAAGATTGTCTCATAAAAAAAATTTGCTGCATACCTCTCTTGTAGGTACAATTATTACAGCCAGTGGCCCATCAGATCTCTGAAATGTCATAAAAAAAACCCAAAAAAAACACATTTGAATACTGCTGTATGCTGGACCAAAAGAATCAAATAAGCACTAAATCAAGAAGAAAAGGAGAGCCGAAACACTGAAACACCCACAGGAACAATCAGTAGAACAATGTGACAATATGACAGCACACGTCCAACAGCTATCGGTTCTGTTAATTTTTTCTGTAGATTTCTATGAAAATGCCTCTTAAAAACATCTGACGTGACAAAATCGTCTCTATCAAATCCCCGCTGAACGTCTGTCCAAATCTCAAAGAGAAGAGGATTGTTGAATTGCTGTGGAGTAAAAGCAGGTTTTCAATTCCATTTAGGGATGTACTCAAATAGAGAAGAGGAAATGCTCCTTTAAAGCAAGAGAGCCCGTGTAAACTCTGGAACCCAGAATTATTTAGTAACTCTCAACTAGGTCAAGCTAAGGTGAGATGGACTGAGTCTATGGATTCAGAGGAAGAAGAAGTATGTGCAAAGGCAAGAGGTTATTTTTTGCTTCCAAATCAAAGTTCAGACCAGTCAGAGTATATCAAAATAACTTAAAACCCCCACTTCATGATGGCACCATTACTAACGGTAGGGAAATCAAACTGTTTCATGCACGTTTGTTTCACTGTTAGCATCTCCAAAAAAGGGAGGGTATGAACTTTTGAAGATGTGTACTTTATCCAAGGCATAAAACACAGCTGCCAGAAGTTACCTGAAATTACTGCGACAACATTTTAAGAAAATAAAACTGAAAAACAACAATTACATTTTCCACAAATTACTTGCCTTTATTTTGGGTTGTACTGCTTGTAAGGACTGAACCAGTGGAATCCCATAAGCCAGTGTTTTCCCTAAAAGATGATTATAAGAGACACATCAGCTGCAACCATGAATTTTCAAAAAATACAAAAACTAGGAGATTTGTGAATGGTAGCAGCAGAATGAACTCTGAAGTCTAAAGAAACAGTTTACAGAGAAATGCATCCAAACAAACCAGGAGAATCTTTATCGTGCAGCAAGACAATGACCCAAAATACACCTACAAGTTAACAAAAAACTTAACTGGGGAAATTTTTGGACTGACTAAATCAATCAGCAGACCTTAACCCAAATGAACATGCATATTAACTTCTAAAAAGTTGAATAAAAAGAGCACCCTAGAATATGCAGCAGTTGCTGTGGTAAAGAATGAAAAAAAAAAAAACATAACCAAACAAAATGCAAACAATTTTGTGAAGTTCGGAGCATTGCAGGCTTGATGCATTGTCATTTATCTTTAATTTACAAAACTTTGTTCCAATACAGTTGCTCAGTTGAAAAACTGGGTGATCAGACTCTGCAATCACACAGTTAAACTGAAAAAGCACAACAAAAGTATAAACTCAGCTTATGTAGTTGCGAGCATTAACACATTTTTATGAATAACATTTGATAATGTTATCTGATAACAGTATCATATCAAATAGTACTACCTGATCCTGTTTGTGATCGAACAACAGCATCTTTCCCTGACATGAGCACTGGAATAGTCTCCTTCTGCACACTGCAAATTTATAATAAAGCAGGAGATATGTATTAAAAAAAAAAAAAAAAAAAAAAAAGCTGGCAAAGAGTTAAAAACTGCTTAAACTACAGATCTCAGGGCTGTACCTGGTCATACTGGTCACATTTAACACCTTATTAAGTGTTGCCACCTGCGGAGAAATCCAGATACATAAGGTACATAAGATAACATTCAGGTTTAAAATACATTTACTTGATATTTTAATAACAATAAGATGATTACAATTAGTGCAATGTATCTGTAAAACATTAAGAAGAAAACAAAGCTGGAATGTACTGGAATGGTCTTACTAAATGAGGATGGAGGTCTAGCTCTCCAAAGGAGTTACTCGTGAAGACCTTCTCCTTCACCTGGGTTACAACAGGGCTACAAGAAGAACCAGGATACATTTACAAAACTAAAGGTGTGATGTTAAAAACGTTTTCCATATTAAGAAGAAACAAGATGTACTGCTAACCTGAGCACCTCTGGGATCTCAGGGTTGTTTCGGAAGAGAGATGACGTCTTGATAAAAGGTCTATCGTGCCCCTTGTCTTCTGGTGGCCCTTTCTTCTGAGATATTTTTGGCTTTGGTGCAGATGCCTGGTGCACATTCTCCGTTTTATTTTGAGCATTTAGATGCTGACCACTGAGATGTGTCTTCCTTTGCTTGGCAGTGTCTGCTGGGTTTCCAAAAGGAGCCTTCCTCTTTCCAGCGGCAGACCTTTTCTGTAAAGCACCACCAATAAAGAAAGATGCTCAGTTAGATGCACTGCAGTGAAGGGCAGTTATTTCTTGTAATCTTAGTTGTGAAAATGACATCCCTAAATGCTGTTAATACTATCCCCCTCTAATCATAAGGAACACTTTAAAGTTTGTGATACTTGCCTGTAGTAGTTGCATAAACTGGACAGAAACAAGGAGCTAATTTTATGCCAGTTGACTATGATAATGTGTTCTGAGTTTACTTTTAACAGTGGTTGGATGTTTTTTGTCCTTCACTGCCACGTACTTTTGCAACTGTGCACTGTGTGTGTTATAATTAATGTTTTACTCTACTTGTCCAAGTAATGCCTGTCTTCAGATCACTTAATCAGTGTGTTTACAGGCTGAACTCACCTCCGCGTGGAGCTTTTTCTGAGAGGTTTGGTGGACTGGCTGTGAAGTATCTGAGATGTTGAGCAACAACGTGCCCTCAGACATGGTGACGAACTACAGTGGAACAAACCCACCAGCGACAGTTTTGGATTAAACAATGCTGCTTCAGTTAACTAATGGAGTTCAATTCAGCCAACACTAACAGAAAACAATGTAACAGACACAGATTAAACTATAAAAATACAACTAACATGACACTTAGCCACCAAACATAACAAGAGACTGAAACCTGCGATGAGAATATAATTATAACACTCGGATAACGTAACATTACCGTAGAAAGTGATCAGTTCCAGTCAGAAACACCCCACGTGTTTACTCCCGCTGCAAAAACACTCCAGCTTTTTCCGGCTTGGATGCTTGTCAAAATAAAAGTCCTAAAACCTAGCGGTAAATAAAAGCCACTAAATCTTTATGTTAAAAAAACGTTAATTTTAGAAATGATAGTAAAATGATATGAAATGTATTTTTAGTAAATAATTAATTATTATTCTTCATTAAAAACATTCCAGAAAATGCCTGCATTAGAAACAAATGTAACACTTAAATTCTGACTTAGAGATACCTTAATCAGCCACAAAATTAAAACCACAAAGTAAATAACATTTATTGCCTCATTTCTTTGGTATCAGTCAAGGGAATGGGCTATAATATGAAGCAAGTAATCAGTCAATTTTTGAAGCTGAGATGTTGGAAACAGAAAAATGTGCATCTTGATGTAATTGTACTTAGTGACTAAATTATCTGAGAGTGTTGGGTCAGAGCATCTCTAAGTAGAGGTCTTATGGGGGTGTTCCTGGTCTAATTAGTCAAGTTTTCTTTAACATAATTTTCTTTAACATCATTTGTGTTGATCACCTGGCAGAGAGGGGCAGTGGTTAGGGAGTTGGCCCCAGGATTGGAAGGTCATGGGTTCAAATCCTAGACCAATAGGTTGCTCTGAGGTTCCCTTGAGCAAGGTACCGTCCCCATCACTGCTCCCCGGGTGCTTTAAAGAGCTGCATCCTGCTGCATGGTGTATGGGTTAAAAGTGTATGGGACAGTGGTGGCCTAGCGGTTAGGGAGTTGCCCCTGCATCAGAAGATTGTGGGTTTGATTCTCTCACCAGTTGGTTGCCCTGAGGTACCCTTGAGCAAGGTACCGTCCCTGTCACTGCTCCCTGGGCCCTTTCAAAAAGGGTGTTTGCATGGGTTAAATGCAGAGGTCCAATTTCGTTGTGGCTCACTGTGTGCTGTGCTGTGACCTCGCAATGACAAGGGTTGTCACTTTCCAAAAGCAGAGGTTGCATTTTTTTGTGTCTTATTGTGTGCTGTGCCATGTTTCACAATGACAAAAATAACATTTAACAAAAGGTGGCACCAGGATCAAATATATTTAGGACACAAGCCAGCAGAGGCAGTGTGATGCCCTGGGCATCTGCATTCTGCTTGGAGATTTGGGTCCTTGCATGCATATAGATCTTACTTTAATATGTACCACCAACCTAACCTTTCACATCCAGTACATCCCCTCATGCCAAGGGTTCCTAAGTGCCATGGCCCTTTTCAACAAGATAAAACACCCTGCCACAAAAACTGTTCAGGAATGGTTTGAAAAACACAAGTTCAGAATGTTGATTGACCTCCAAATTCTCACGCATCTGTGGGATTTAGAGGCATGGCTGCACCACCTCATGACTAAAAGAAATTAAAGGTGTTTCTGCATCCGTTTTGGGGTCTGCCACAACATTTCACTTTAAGAGTTCTTAGGGAGTTCATGCCTCCAAGTAAATGCTATTTACTAAATTATCATATGCTTGATAAGATGCTTAAATGATTTAGTTGTTTTTCTCATTTAGGAAAAAGGGTGTGATTAAATGCATCGTAAAACCCTTTTAAAGTAGTAGATATTCAAAAAATAATTGAATTCGTTTCTCAAGTGTGTCTGTAAGTAACGTGTATCTATTAGTAACCCAGTTGTGAATACTAAAACAAACACAAAACACTAACATATAGACTATAAATGTCAATCCAAATATCCAAACCAAAATTAAAACCTTAAAATGAGATATTATTAGCAAAAATCAGCCAGCTCATACCATACTCTCATAAATATTTATTTTTATTAAACCGCAAAAATTCAGTTATAAGTTACAAGTTATGATTTATAAGGAGTTATATGTCACCAGTTTCATAAACACACAAAAAATCTGTTGAAGAGGACTAATTAAGCATAACATATATTATTTTTATATAATGAATTTTTACTAAACATTTCCTAATATTGTACTGAATCTGAGACTAGAAGCTCTTTAGCTGACTTGAGCCATATTTGAACAAGCTGAAATCATTTTGTACAAACTGTAAAAGAAATATCACTGCCTAATAAAAAAGACAGATAAGTCAGATAAGTCTTTAACACAATTCATGGCACAATATAATGAACAAACCTGGATAACACAATAAATTTAAGTTTTGTTTACTCTGGAAACATGAGATGCCTTGCGGCATCTGTGCTAAAAATCTGTACCACAGCTATTGGCTTTAGTTAGTTAAAATCATTCCATCAGAATCTCCACGCTGTTCTCCCCCTCTCAGAATGTTCCCAACATTCGGTAAGATTCACATATGTGCTAACAAACGTAGTCTTTCTGTGAAGAGTAAACAGGCTGTGTGCAGAGATGGCGCAGGTTGAGATAATAATGCCTGTCTAATTAAAAAAACGCATCACACTTCTGCCACTAACTCGCTCGATGAATATACCCCCTTATACACGTGTTTATGTATTCATGGGAGATGCATATTCTGGACCTCATTGGCTATAATTAAGTCAGTGTCTGCCTGTCATGGCACAGTATCTAAGGGGAGTTTGAAAACCAGGCTGTTAAACATGTCTCTCTAACCAGTGCACTTAACTCCTTTCCTTCCCTTTGGGAGCAAATCCAGTGACCTCTGTGAGTGGAGAGAGAAAGGGCGAAAGAGAGGGGTGGGGGAAGAGAGGGCTTAATAATCAGAGCGGCTCCTGCTCCTTAGCATAAGGCTACTGAAGCAAGACTAATACTACCCCTGACAAAGGGTCTGGGCAGGCTGCATTTTATTGCGACATTAATTAAACACGTGTATAATTAGCAGGTTCACTGTACTCCCTAGTGATCAGCTAAGGTCAACAAGCCAGTAGTGATTACCGACCAGAGGAACTACAGAGGGCCAGTTGTTTAATTTTGTTTTGCTTGATATATAGTATAACCTAGGGCAAAGGCATGTAATTGTCCCATAGAGGTCTTGGGTGGGTGAGGTGGTACATACATGTAAACAATCACTTTTGTGAAAGCAATGCAGATTATATAAAATACACAAATGTTTTAATTTGGGGTCAGTTTGCACATGAAGAAAGAGTACTTTATAATATGTGAATGATGCGTCTGTGCTATTGTTTATTACTATGATTACTGGTTTTGTTTAGTTAATGGATAAGGAATCTAATTGAAGCCAATGGAGAGATGCTGAAACAGTTTCCTTCTACTGGAAATGTATCTTTTCTGCTCTTTTGCAAAACTGTTGTCTGAAGCCACTGGCCACACAGGTGTGGATAGTGAATAATGAAATGGGTAAAAAACTCTACTGTATTTCTTTATTTCCTTTAAAAGAAATAGCTTGGAAAAAACTAAAATTTACCCCCAAAACATAGTCAAAGTCAAATGTGACTTTAAAAAAAAAAGGCTATCAATAACAAATGCCTAGTCTTTAATCACTAAAATAAAAATGATGCAGCATGTTTTTGCGAGAGCTATAAAAATTAAACCGCAATATTTGCTGATTGCATTTTCATAAAACACAGCAGATAGATAATTTTAGCATTTATTTATTTAGGTGAATAGTGACTTCTTTTGTCCGAAGCAAAATTTGGAGTGCAAAGGTATCTTGGCTGATTGATTGCATCTGTTTGTGGAAAAAAATGTAAATGTGATTTTTGCAGAGAGTAAAAAAAAAGAAAAAAAGAAACGATTCCACTCTTAGGGCCTGTCCAGTAGCTCTTTGGGAAGTCGTCCCACCAGTCTGCTCTCCAGGCACTCAAACACAGTGTGTGAATCCTGATCAGCGTTAACCCGTACAGCGTGTGGATAGAAGGCCTGCAGGACAGATGAATGGCTCCAGTAATCTTTCAGCCTTTTCTGCACCTCAGCCTCTGTGTCAAGGGGGTTACATCGCAGACGTGCTTGCACTTTGGGACTGGGGGCGGGCTTGTACAATGAATGATATCTAGAGGATTTTAAATAAAGAAACAAAAAGTAAAGCAGTTCTAAAACAATCCCTATAATTAAAGAACATGAATATGTGAACAGAAGCACAAACCTTTCTCCAGTCACAGGATCAACGGCCCTGAAAGTCAGTCGCTCAATAGCAACATCATCAGTCATCTCCAAAAAGAAGACTCTGAAAAAAGAGAGAGAAGCTTTCATCAGTGCACATCTTCTGTCTGAAACTCAAACAGCATTTTCTTCAGAAAACTCAGGAAGAACCACTGATCTTGATCTTGTGCATAGGAGTTTCTAGCTGTCATGATTGATATTAGTTCTTTATCGGTGCCTCTGTAAAGGAGATGGAGACAACAATGTCTTTACACTAGTGCTGCTTAAAATAATGGGAGGTCATGCAAAAAATCCATCCATTATTGCCATTATTTTGCAAAGTGCATCTAGTATTAAGAGTGGAATAATCATGAAGCGCTTATATCAGGACTGAATAAATGATGAAGCAATAATGGAAAAAAGCGATGCTCTCCTGAGTGTGAAGGTACTTTAACACAGGAATGTTTGGGTCTCTACCCAGGGGTCTCTCTGGCTGAATGGTGTCCAGACACAAAGTGGCCCTAATGGTGTGATCAGGTGGGTGAGGACCAATCAGGTAGTCATGCCCACCCAGCCATCCCCACTGACCCACACACAACCCAAGCCTCCAGAGAACCACAACCTCCAGTGACATGTACAATGTCATGCAATTTTTACCGCCATAAGGCTTGGATTGTTTCAGCCGTGAAAAAGATCAGCAGAAATTGGGTGGCAAGTGGTCGTCCTCTCCAGAGGGTCAAAAGAAAAAAGAGAAAGCCAGGGAGGGAGAGAGAGTGGGAGATTTAAGATCTGCTTTTGATTAAATATTTAAATGTCTTTGTCATACTGGCTTTTGTGGATGCTGTAAAATAGGAGGCCCCTTTGGAGCGGACAAAGGAGGCCTTCAACCACACTGAGCATCTACTGACCAGTGTCTTCCAATAAAATTATATTATGTGTGATACGTTTTCAAGGCAGTGATACTCATTTGTATAAGAGAGTGTAATCATTTCAGGGAAAAGGAAGGCATTGCTCAATTTTTAATGAATATTTGTCTTTAAAAAGGGAAATAATAACTACTCTGCAGAGCTATTAGAATTAATATTAATGCCTCTTTATGAAATATTCATCAATGTAGGAGAGAGAAAAGGGGGGCTGGGTGTCTGAGAAGGGCGTGCACTTGTGTGCATCTTCCAGTTATGATGTGGGGGGAGATGTTCAATTTACATTGGATGCTGCTTTACATGACAGTTTGATATTCTCAAACAAATGACTGACAAAAGAACAAGGCAGCTAACAAGCATCTGTCAGTCCAAGGCTGCTAGAGATGATACAAAACAGCATATGTAGTAAATATGCCTGAATTTAGACAGACTCAACCTTACGTAGTGGATAGCTGCCTCTGACCCATCCTCATTGGACTGAAGTGATACAAGTAGGTCTCTGTATATACTCCACACTTCTTCTTCCTCCTTTCCCTTCTTTTCCATCTCCCCAAATTAAGAAATTAATGAGGGATAGATTCTTTACAGGCAGCCTCAGCAATGTTTACCCCTGATTAAACTATAATGCGGCTCCTGCTGTATAATTCATAAGCCAATTAGAAGAAGTGTTGCTTGATTTGATGGTGAGCGGACACATGAAATACATTTAACTAATAGAGAGCAAGAGAGGAGCACAGCAGTGGGGGGGTGAGAAAGAGAGAGAGAGAAAAAGAGAGAGAGAGAGAGAGATAGATAGAGAGAAAGAGAAGACTATTGGCCTGTATTCTCTAGGATTACGTGGCTAATTGCCCTGCTTTATCTACCTGTCACGGATAGCCATGCATATTTCAGCGCTCCCAAAGACTCTGATTGTTTGCGAGTGTGTCAGGGCTGTAAGAGGCTGCTGAATAGCCAAAACCAGAGTTTACTTAACGACTGGCAGGAGGGGCAGGCATGAAAAAGAACGAGTGATGGACCCAACGCATGCATCATGTTGGTACAACACAAAGGTGTAATCATATGAAGTCTTAGCTATGAGTCAAGGTCAAGAACTCTCTGTAATCAGCAGTTTTCTTTCTGACACACATTTAATTTAGTCTTGAACTAAATAAACCTGTTGCTAGAAATTCTGCATTGCGTTACATTGTGAATGCAAATTTTTAGTTTAAAACTGCTGTCAGTAGAGTTTCTCCATCAACTATTCTTCACAGGCCACACTCCCCAAAAATAAAAGTCCCCAAATGGTTCTAGGCTTGCACAGTTCAAAGAAAAAACCTTTAGTTAATATAGAAGCATAACATTATATAGAGGTTAATTCAATTTTAAAAAGGTTTGTGTACCAAAATTGCTCTTAATAGCAGTAGTCCTAAACTACAGATAACTCTGGAGGGCCATTAACTGTGGTTTACACATAGACTCATTTATTTACATGTTTACCATCTACCATTTTTTTAACATCTAAAACTTTTTATAAACATATGCTTTAGCTATAAAGCATAAACCACACAATTAAAAATTAAGTAGAGAAGTTTTTTACTGCCCCAAGGCAGACGGACACTGTGATCACACTGTGGGCTACCAGGAATTGATCAGCTTTTGAAAAGCAATCAGGCACTTATGCTAAGGAGGAAACTAGAGCAAGGCCATCCTCAATTATCTGATGGGGGAAGATTATCTGTAAGGGTCCCTTATCCTCTTCTTCCTCTTTTGTCTTTTTTCCAGGATCAGGTAGCTTCTTTTAAATAACAAAAGGGTATCCTATGTCAATGTGGCTGTAGATAAAGTAAATACTTTAACCTAACCTAGGTTTTTGTGCATTTTGGAAAGTTACATGCCAGGATTTATGCAACCAATTATCATGAAATTGCTTGTATTTCTACTGGAAAGTGATGATAGAATTCAGTGTTTTACAGTTATAACATGGTGTCAAAAAAGGTTTTTTATAGCACTTCTCTGGATATATGTATAAAAAAGTAAAAAATCAGTACTCAATGTAAAGCACTTTCAGTTACTAGTTGTTTAAGACTGGACATTAAAGAGTTAAAGTAAACAAACCCATGCTTAAGGTGTCCTTATACTGGAGGCTAAAACACCTTATAAAGACCACTTATAAGTAAAACAATCTAGCTTGTTTTCACTAGATTGCTTTTTTTTAGTGTTTGTATTTAAAAATGTCAAAATAACCTGAAGCACTAAGCAGCTGACTTTAACTGAAGTTAAGCAAGTTGCTCATTTTCTATTAATACCACCAAACAAAAAAAATCTGTGTTGTAGATTTTTTGCAGATTATACAGTACTGATGAAGATCTCATTTTAAATGTTCATTTTTGCTATTGATTACAAAACTGTTTGACCAGAGTGCTCCTGAAGTAAAAAAAAAAACATCTACAGTTCCAGCAGTCAAGTTGGTGGCAAAGGCTGAACACTTGCCTGGCACTAGACACAGGCAGTGACTCCAGCAAAGCCTGTTACAGTAGCCCTCTCAGGAAATGGGTAAAGAGATCCTTCCAACCCAGCAGGCATGCCAGCTCTTCCATGCTCCTTACCCTCCTACCCTCCTCCCTGCTGCTTGCCAGTGGCACCTATTACATGCCCACAGCTTGGCACAGCGCCATGTCTTTGACTGACTTATTCATTTGCTCTAAAGCCTGAGTAACTGGATAGCTGTTAATTAATAAAGCTGTCAGGTAGAGCGTCGCCATTGGGCCATCATCAGCCCTTCAAGTAACATTATCTCCCAATTGTTTCAGGGCCAGCCTAACCACCAGCCCCCCCAAATCAATTACGCTAATGCATGTAAATGAGGTTTCCTGCCATTAGCCCAAGCGGCAGGGGCAGATAACGGAGTAAATGGAGGCCTATTGTGGAGATGCGCAGAGAGACAATAAGGTGGGTATTTCAACCAACTCTGGACTGGTAGCTTCCTGAAAATATTTGAGAGGAGAAGGGCTGTTAGCTTACAGTGTTCTGATGGGTGAGGCAGGTGAGTGGCAGGAGATCAGAGGAGTGAGATAAAGAAGGATATGTGATGATTAATTCATGTGGGATTTAGATAGGACAAAGTGAGTGACGTTACCCGAACAAGAGTTCACTCACACAGGCCTACTGTAACTCTCCAGCTGAAGTGTATGTGGTTTCAGATGGTTGGATTTGTAATCTTAGTTCACCTTAAACATGCAGAAATATTTATTTATTTTCAAATAATATGAATAACAGAGTAGAACAGTGCAGTCTTGCGAGTTCAGACCTGGTCCTGTGTGACGCTTAAACTGGGTCTGAAACCTGTCAGTGATGACCTCAGATCAGTGTGAGGCTCTAGCTGGGACTGTGAAGGTAAGACACACTGAGGACAGGCTGCGCAATCGACAAGTGCCATCAGATCCTCTTGGATAGCTGAGCTCGAGTAATCTGAGTGAGAGATCTGAGCCGTACACTGCAACACTCAGTATTTGGGACAATTGAAGAGGCACAAATCACAGAAGCCTAAAGATGACACAATGAGCATATCCTCCAAGTGACTCCTTTGGCTCCTACATTTGTATTCACTGTTTTCAACCACAAATCATCAAACAATATGGCAGAAAGCAGAGGTTTTCTGATTCATGGACATGTACTCCTCAAATCGTTTCAATGACCCTACAGTAGATTGCCTCATCTAATACTGTGGGAAGTTGTGATGCTGTCAGGGGTGCTTGGGTACGGAAAGAAATGTCCCTACTAATAACAATGTCCATTTACTGTACGAACCACAACCTAACCCTAGACCCTTGAAAAATCTTGTAGTACTTTGACATCATGTTTTACAGAATGTAACCTTTTAAAATCAGCTTCTAGTCTTGCATTTTCAAATAGTTTTCAAAAGTGCAACATTGAAAATATGAACGTATGAATGTCATGAAATGTGTGTCATACAGATTACACTAGGTAAAGCACAAATTACAGTCAAATAAATCATACAATACTGGGCAAATGTTTTAGGCAGGTGTGAAAAAAATGCTGTAAACAAAGAATGCTTTCAGAAATATAAATAATGATTGTTTATTTTTATCAATTTACAAAATGCAAAGTGAGCGAACAAAAGAAAAATCTAAATCAAATCAATATTTGGTGTTACTACCTTTTGCCTTCAAACCAGCATCAGTTCTTCTAGGTACACTTGCACAAAGTCAGGGATTTTGTAGGATTATAGTCGGTGTCTGATCAACCAGTTTTACCAAACAGGTGCTGATGATCCTCAATGTCACACGGAGATTGAAACACAGTCATGTCTGGAACAACCGACCAGCCGAGTTCCTTCAGAAACTGTGTGCAAGTGTACCTAGAAGAATTGATGCTGTTTTGAAGGCAAAGGGTGGTCACACCAAATATTGGTTTGATTTAGATTTCTCTTTTGTTCATTCACTGTATTTTGTTGATTGATGAAAATAAATGATTAACACTTCCATCTTTGAAAGCATTCTTTGTTTACAGCATTTTTTTCACACCTGCCAAAAACTTTTGCACAGTACTGTACGTAAAGTGAATTTTGTATATTAAATAATGTGTCACGGTAGATAGCGCTCCACTCTGACTGAGCACACCTGGGCTCATGAGGGCACAGATGTGCTTCATTGGTGGCTGGCTGTTTAAGCTTCAGTCATTCTCATGCGCTTGTTTTATTGTGCTCAGTTAATAAAAGTCCAGTCTCAGAATCCTGGTTCTGCGATTATGTCCTACCCACATCACCCAAGCGTTACATAATGTGATTATATTCTTTATATAATATTTAATATGGTGATGATGCTGATTATCATATAATAGACTTCATGAAATCTAGGTAAATAATATTCATTTTTCATTTTCTGCCGCTTGTCCCAAACGGGGTCGCGGGGGAGTGCTGGAGTCCATCCCAGCTCACACAGGGCGAAGGACTGGGGGGACACCCTGGAGAGGTCGCCAGCCCATCGCAGGGAGGAGCGTGACGGGGACAGCACCTTGCTCAAGGGTACCTCAGGGCAACACACTGGGAAGGGGTTCGAACCCCCAATCCTCAGATCGTGCAGCCAACACCCTAACCACTAGGCCACTGTTGCCCCGGTAAATAATATATTGGAGCAATAATATAATGGTTACCTGCTGGGGCTGAAGTTAGATTCCTGCAGTGCCTCAGCCTGTTCCACATCTCGGGGAAAGCCGTGAAGAACCCATCCTCTCGTGGTACAGTCTAGTCTGCTCAAACGCTCAGTCAGGATCTGCAGAACCATGGCATCTGGAACTAAGGAATTTTAACAGAACCATTATGACACCTTTAAAGGAAAGAGACGATTCAGTCCCATAATACCTTATCATCTATTAGTCATTTTCATGATTACATGAGAAATACAAAACAAAGAATGAAGGCATCATTAAGTCAGAATCCAGGAAATTGTGCCAGCTCAGTAGGTTCAAACAGAGCTGTCATCTCTTTGTGTCCTCAATCCATAAGTTATATGTTCCATAAGCTGTAAACACAAAAGGATTACACACACACACACACACACACCCTTGCCTTTGTTTTATTGGAAGCTTTATAACAAGACATTTCTAAGTGAACTGAATAAGGGTAGAGGGTTAAAGTTCTAAGAAAACTGATGAGAGCTCACATGTATTTGTTTACTTTCCTGACAACTAACATACAACCCAGCAAACAAACAAATAAGATGCTCAGGCAGGTGTATCAGTGGAAAAAGCAATCACCTCTTTACAATCAAGAAACATTAAGATTAGGTGAAAACTGATAAGTGTTTTCTAACTCAAAAACTGGAGGTTAATTTTATCTGATGAGAAAACAGAACAGTCAGTGTGTACTAAGCGCATCTTTGTTTTTAACAAAAATTATAGGTGTAGGGCATGTCACAAATGTTAGTACTGCATAAAAGTGAAATGTTTCACCATTAAAAGAATAAATAAAACAGAAGAATGGTTTGAAGCAAAAAAAAAAAAACAAAACAAAAAAACAATGTTTACTAGTATTACTGATCTCCTCACCAAATTGTATTTTGTATATGTATTTTGTGTGCATTTCAGTACAAAAGATAATTTTTTCTAGTAAATAATTAGTTGGAATATTGTTATTTAAATCCATGTACATTTAGTCTTTTGAAGCTTTTATGTTGGTTTTAATCTGAGAACAAAAGCAGTCAATAGCTACTTGACAGGCAACATTAGTGAATTGTTTAAAGGGATGATTCTAATATTAAGCTGGAATAAAGACGCTTTTTAACACACGGGGGAAAAATGCTTGCAAGACGAGGGGAGGCACATGGAAAAAGCTGAAGGAAAAGTGGAAGCCAATGAGGACAAACAAATAATGGGAGTGAGGGGGGAAAAATAGAACGCCATTCTTTAAGGAAAGTGAGCTCACACCCAGGGGGGTCCCCACGGATGTTGAAAAATTAAAGTCGACGGTTTCAAACTGTCCAATTTCCACATCAAACGCTTGCAGCCTCTTGCCTCTCTCTTCCCGACTCTGCTTCAAACGGCAGGCTGCCTGGAGAGGGTTGCTCTCCTCTCTTCCTTCTCCTCCTTCTCTTCTTGCAAGACTATTTTTTTCATTTCCTTAATAATCCCGCTCCCTAAATCCCCACAGCACTGTACTGGTTCCACTAGCCACTGTCTCTCCTTCGCCTAATTATACCCCAGCGAGCCCATTAATCAACTTCTAAATTATTTAGGCAAGCTTCTCTGCCTGAAACCTTCACTGTCACAACGTAAGGATGGAGGAAAGAGGTGTTGGGAGGGGGGGCAGAGAGAGAGAGAGAGTGCGAGAGAGAGGCTTCACACATAACCAGAAAGCTCTCCCCTAGGACAAAACAGCACAGTTCAACAAGGCAGCTAACACAACATTTACATTGCATTTCTTATGCATTCTTTTCTTTTCCCACCGACAAACATGCAAACATGAATTTATGGAATTCATGAATACATCTGTTACTGACAGCCACCACAGCAGTTTAGAAGACAGTCAACATGCACCATTGGGGTCTAACAATCAAGCACAAACCCTCCCCCACCCCCTAACTTTTTGAGACTGTATTTTTTTGTGTTTTTGGGGTGTGTGTGTGTGTGTGTGTGTGTGTCTGTGTGTGAGTGTGAGTGTGTGTGTGTGTGTGTGAGAGAGAGAGAGAGAGAGAGAGAGAGAGAGAAACTACAGACAGTGATTATGGTAGCCTCTGACAGGGCTGATGAAGCTATGTTGTAGCCTCCGGCACTGCTCTTCTCTCCATTGTTTCTCTCCCTCATTCACTCTCTCTTCCTGTGCAAGCAGGATAAAGAGGAAGTGACACAGGGGGGCAGACACCGCTATTTCCACATAACCCTCCTCCATAACACAGCCCCCCTTTTGTCATAGCCTCCCACCACTCCTTAGTGTGTGTGTGTGTGTGTGTGTGTGTGTGTGTGTGTGTGCGC